>VXBL01010529.1:384483-434123 GCA_013400195.1 Aramus guarauna | reverse complement strand
AAAAAAAAAAAAAAGCAGCAGTTTTGTCAATCAGAATAAGAAGTGAGAGTTACATACACTAATATATAAAAATCTTTTTCCCCGCCCTTTATCCCTTGTTCCCTTACCAAATACCATCCTTCCTCTCAGCTGTAAGTAAAGTAGGCTAGGCTAATATAGAAGATATTATTTTATTAATAAAGTAATGCACAACTGATGCACAGCCTACACCTTATTTCAGGTAACCCATTGTGAAGTGGACTGGTGAGCAAAGATACTGAGATTGAAAATCCCCCCAAGAACTCAAGTTCTGCAAGATGTGAGTGCTGGGAGAGAGGCGATAGTGAGAAAGGCGTTACATCTTCCTAATATTCAAGGGACAAACTTTTTTTTTTTTTTTGTTTAGAACATAAAATTCACTGAACAGCAAGCAAAGATGATCCTTTTGCAGAAGGGCTCTGCACAATGAACTACTATTTAATAGTTTAATTTGGGGAAAGCAGAAGCAAACAACTCTCATCCTGTGCTGAATAGAGGGTGTGTTTATGCTAACCATGCATTCTAGTCAAAGTAAATAATGCAAGCTCATTTGGCAAGGAACATTTGGTAGTTCAGTGTGACCTGTCATTGTGTCTGGATTATCAAGACTGAAACGGCATCCACAGTTAGGAAAACGTAGATATTTCAAATGCTAAGCCATGCCTCAGAAAACAAAATTTCCTAAGCCTATTCACGTAGGAAGCAGTCACCACCACAAAAAAAGCCCCACAAATGTTTCCCAAAGTGAAAAACATTCAGTCACTTGATGATACTGAGATACAGCCACCATTCTACCACTGAATTACTTTGAAATTAAGGAAGCCTCTTGTTTAAAAATAAAGAGATGGCTGACAATACAGTCAGAAATAAATGGGAAGTTGCATATTCCCTTCTCAGCTTATCAAACTAATCAACTAGGACTAAAAGGAGATTATTAAAGCTTGCCTGATGAAAACAATGACCTTGTATGCATTTAAAAATACTCAATGGTGTCCCATTACTTGAAATTTAATCTTCTAAAACGTAAGATTATCACCCGTAAGGGATCTTCAGTACATAAGCAATTGCATGCATATGTCATGGCAGAAGAAAGTAACCTTAAGTGTTCCTGCAATAAGGGAAAATATTTTTACAAGTCACCCTCCTCAAGTACTCCATTTTGTGAAAGCCTGACAATTTTTCTGTTGCTGTTTCTTTTACTTAAAACCAAAACAAAACAAACAAAAAAACCCCCACAACCCACAAACACAAAAAAACCCACAACCAAGCAAACAAACAATAAGTCTCATATACCAAAGTGACATCCTGGCAATGAGTCTGCTGTTAATTTTCACGTAGAAGTATAGATACTTCTGAACTTCAAAGACTACAGTACAATATAGTATTATACATAGGAAAATAAGCTGTGAGATGAAGCATGTGTGTGGAGAGAACCTATGATTCAGCTATCCTGTAGAAAATTCTAACATCTTATTTCCAAATCTCAAATGAAATTCCATATTTATTCAGTGAATTGAATGAAAAAAATATATTTCAGCAGTACATTTTTATTTTTATTCTAAGAAATAGGATGTTAAAAAGCTTGTTTCAACAAAACAAACTGGACATCAGCTAAAAGGCAAGAACTTTACTCACAACAGCAGTTCCCTACCTCAGTAAGTTCTCCTTTCTCAACAATTTGAGATTCTCTGAGCACCGGGAATATTGAATAAATGAGCCTTAGTTTTATAAGGTTATCATAATATTGAGTGCTTCTGGTTTTAATACCTTGCAGATGACATAGGTGGATTTGATGGACAGTAACAATTAACTAGTTAACTCAGTGTAATTTTTTTTAAACAGGAAAGAATGAATGGGGTTTATACTTCCTGAATTTCAGCAGCTGTGGCACTAGTGTAAGAGCTTTGAATCATTACTTCCTAACAAGATCACCCAATAAAAAAAAAAAAAAATATCAGTACAATTCAGTTAAGGAAAATGAGAATCAATCATAATACTTTGGTCCAATGTTTTGCTCAATACCCAAACTTTAGATTTCATTTCCCTTTAGATCTGTTTTTTGGATGGAAGGTTAAGAGTAACATGAGCAAAACAGCCCCTCATACCCAGCCCAAGAATCTAAACCCAGCTGGGTGCCCACTCAGCCTAGCAGCGGTACAGATACCACAGTAGTAGGCAAATGAGGGTCCGTGATACATCTTAGCTGTCCATCATTTTATTTAGTAAATAGTATTTGTTGAAGCTAGTAAGGGTACGCCTACTGAATTAACTTCTTTAAAAACAGTAGGTTTCTTGCCAAGGCATGACAAAATCCTGTAGGCTAACACCTAAATTCTTTTCCTTCCATTGTTTGGCCTTAATCAGAAAACAAACAAGAACTAGCAACACTTCTTTCCTAACATGGTTGTTACTAGAGTTCAATAACAGGACTAGATTTAGCCTAGATTCTCCTCTCTTCACACAAATTCCTTGTTATTCAACTTTGCTATCAGCAAATTAGCAAACCCCATTAGTTCTAGTTCTCTTCTATTTCTAGAAGTCAAATTCTGTCAGACAGCACCAATCCTCCATAAGAAGCCTATTCCAACAATGGCTGCACCTTGCTGTATGAAAGATGACCTATATCCCAACCATGAGGTTGCTTATTGACTCTGAAAAGAACACAAGGACTCTGACTGGCTTTTCCAAAATAATTTCTAGATCTAACAGAGTTTGAAGAGCAGACTTGCAGTAGAATAAGCTTCAAAATACATTAGCAGAATTATCACAGACCAGCTGAGGTTGGAAGGTACCTTTGGAGGTCATCTGGTCCATCCTCCCTGCTCAAGCAGGGCCACCTGGAAGTAGTTGCCCAGGACCATGTCCAGACAGTTTTTAAATATCCCAGTGACGAAGACTCCACAATATCCCTAGGCAACTTGTGCCAGTGCTTGGTCACACAGTGAAAAAAAAAAAAAATTTCCTCATTTTCAGAGGCAGTCTCCTGCATTTCAGTCTGCGCTCATTGCCTCTGGTCCTGTCCTGCTACATATCTGAACAAGCGGCAAAACCATTATCAGAATGTTATCTTTTAAGGAAGCTAAACATGGCTGTTCCGGGTGATACTACTAACCGTATTTAACAGTTACAGCAAGTAAGATGTAGTTCTGAGAATCTTCCAGGACATCACAGCACCAGGGTAGACCACAGAGCCTTATTAATCACTCTTATTTACTAGCAAAAAAGAAGTTAGGGAGAAATTTTATCTTCAGGCATAGTCTTAATAACACCTCTTGCATATTATTTTTTTGTTTCTTTGTTCCATCATCACTTATTTAAAAAGCAAATACCTGCAACCTTTTAGTAATAATGCCAGCTGCAAATAGCCTGATGCATGTGAGGTGGCCTGCTTCTTTTGAAGTGGTGAAATCATTGCTAAAAAATGGACTAGCAAGTGCTTAGATCATCTGCTACCTAAACAGCTGTGTAGTTTCCAAGAACAGAGAGGTCACGTGCCACTGAGCTGCACAGAGGCAGATGCATCCAATTGTGAGGAGGAAACCCCACACAGTTACCAAATTACAGAAAGGTATCTCTCAGCAAGTACCAGCCTGCCTGCCTTTGGCAAGTAGCAAGGTATCAGGGAGTCAACCTGTGAAAGCCACCACAAACTCCTATCACAGTCATCTCGAACTAGCAAAGACTCAGTAGCCCACATCATTTGGGGTTAGCTTCATCAGCTCCATAGTATGCAGACAGTAATCACTAACACGTCTTGGGGATCACCGTTGCTACTGATTTATACTTTGTTATTGTAAAGTGCTCAAGCAGTACCACAGAAGGTTAACAGACACTCGCTGTTTCTTTTAAGGTATATGAGAGCGTCAGTGCCTAACTAACATTCATAGTGAAACTTCCTCCCTCCCTACATTGTAAGCTGCACTTAAATTCACAGTTTATGCTGTCAAGGCTTCGACTAGGGGATGTCAGTACCCATAGTTGTCAAAAGCAAGGGATAGAAAGAAATGATAGAACCATTTGCTTTCCTTCAGAACACAGTATTTTATAAGACTATTAAACAAGCTTCTTTTCTAGCAATATGGTTGCAGCTGGCATAGTCCCAGGTGCCAGTATGAGCAAGACATGTTCTGCATTGTGTTCAGGGGAGACGCTGCTATTATGCCTCGCAGCCTGAGGCAGTGGCAAAACCCTTTTGACAATAAAACTTACCAAGACTGGTTTCAAAGCCATCTGTTGCCACTGCAGACAGGTCAGCAATAGTTCTGTAAAAATGAGAATTGTGTATTTCACTTGGGGAACTAAGAGTATGAAGAAACTGTCCCTCCTCAAGGCTATTTTTCTAGACACACTGACAAAACAATTATCTTGGAGAAGAGGGAGACATTAATTTTTTTTTTTTTTAAATGTGACTTGTTGGCAAGATGGAAGAAAGTAATGCCAGATACCTATATCCTACTCTGCTCATGTAAAAGCTTGAAGGGCAGGCCTTAACCTTCTGTAACAAGCAGAATTAACAGTGACACAGATGGGCTTGTGCACTGAGAAGGATGAAGTCTCCTGCATACACAGTTCTGTTGGTGATTGACAAGCTGTCCAGAAATTGTCTTTCTGTGGTTTCAACTACTCTCTGGGCAGAGAGAAGTAAACATGTAAGGCAAACAGAGTACACCCACATAGCAGTTCTTTATCAGAGCCGTTAAGACCAGGAGCTTCATTCATCTTCACCAGCAACTACACGAAAAAGGAACAAACTAAAATCATAACAGCAACAATGCATATGCTGTGACTAGGGAAAGCCTTCAGAATCACAAGAAAAAGTAGCATAAGTTAGATTAGAGAGAGGTGACCTAAAAGTGACCTAAGTTATCACCACAACAGATAAGAGATGACGCTTGTGATGATACTGCAAAGATTCTATTATTACAAACTGTAATAACAGAATTGGCAGAAATTAAGATGAGGGAAGAGTACAACTACATTCAGCCAGGGAAACATTTCAGACTTCTACCCTAAAAACATTCATCAGAGGATATACCTAATGGCTAGAAAGCCCAATGCTCTAGGTTTTTCTAAAGGCAACAAAAAGTCGTTAGTGAAATCCAACAACAAAATGTAACGGATATCATTACAGTAAACACAGAATAGTTATAAACACTGTTACAAACAAGGATTAGTTTCTCACTTTTCCTATTTTGTATTGTTACCATCTTCATTCTAAGAACAGCAGTTAAATACAAGTGCTGCATGACAACTGCAGCACCACATACCACCACGTTTTTCCTGTGACCTTTTTTTAGGTTTCAGCTCCATCAACATGTAGGCAGAATCTGAAGCTACCACTAAAAAAAGTTGCTATTATGGAAACATGAATCAGAATAAAAATCTCCTTAATTCCCAATTCATGCATTACATTGGAAGGCAGAAGAAAGGGAGATTCATTTGCATACCCATGTTAACATAAGTGCCAAACAAAACGTCCAGAAGGAAATAATTAAGTGTTGACATGGCAGCAGCAGTGTTTGCCAACCTAAATATGATTCAGCCATCAAACCTTCACAACTTAAAGACTAAAGAGGGAATCTTCCGTACTTGCAATTTAACAACTGGACTTGAAGGTGAGAAATCTAGAAACACAGATATATATACACACCTCTTGGTCAGACAAGGAACGCAGAGCTTGGCTAATACGCTATTCAGTGACTGTAAAGGAAGGTTTTTTTCAAATTCAATGTTAACTGTTACAAAATTGAAAAGCAACGCACAGAGGCACATAAAGAATTGTATCTGCAGCCTTCCTTCTGTGACTTACTGGATGCTATTAGGCAGTCACTGCCTTTATGGCAGGCTGTCTTACAGCCAGATACACAATTAGTAAGTTGGAGATACTTCCAAGAGCTAGAAACTCATAGCAATTCTCAATGTGCTACTTCAGCTTAGGGCTTAGAGGTCAGCGAAAGTCAGTTCTCACTCTTATTTCTCCCTCCTGTTGCACATAACAGGGATTCCTGTCAAGTCATGCTTATCAGTATTTATTTTTCCACAGAAAAAGATTCAAGAGCCATGTCTAGAATAGTCACCATCCAAAGACTGAGAATCATTAGCAAATAAGCATTGCAAAAAATTACTTACCACCTTCCACATCGAAAGGGGCTCAGCTCTGTTTCTTTATTTTTGTGGTTAGCATCACGGAGCGCCCGGACACAAAAATAGGATTAAGCAGTGCCGTGCTTACTGCTACACACTAACACACGTGACTTCTACCCTAAGGAGCTTGCACTGAGTCAGTGCTGCTCTGGCACACCAGACAGGCAGGACAGTAGAGGTTGAGCTGCACTGGGCTGAACTGACCACATACATGCTCCTCTCAGTCTCAGCCAGCACGTCTTAGAGGGCTCACTGCTTTTTACTAACAAGGCAGGTATCAGAATTGCCATTGATTTTTTTTTTTTTTAAATAACTCTGATCATTTAACAGTTCTCAGTTGTGACACTTGAATACAAAAAAAAAAATCAGAAAGAATTTGGGCAAGTTTTCTGTTTTCTTCCTCCACTGAGGCTGTCCTTTAATTTTTTTTCAAACGTTTCAAGCAACGTGCAACAATGTGCCATGAGTTTCATATTGACAGAACTCCAAAACCACTACTCAAACACTGTGTTAACTCATGTCATAACTTCATATGTAATAGAACCTGTTATTTCTGAACATATGCGCTACGTGAAAGTCACAAGCAGCTTCAAGAACTTTGCATGAGCAACAAGCTAAAACAGATTGGAAGAAGGAGGAGTTACGGATATCCTGTCTCCCAGGATCAGACCCACAGCTGTGCTTTTCTTAGCTATTGTTCCAACTTTACCTAGACTGTCATATTCATTAGCATCAACACCCACCCACATCATTCAGCCCTGAAGGCAGACAGCAAACTTCACTCTAGGGTAATTAGAAATAAACATCAAGGAGATATATTTTATGTTAGCAGACTAAGGACAAGTATCCACAACAGGACAGAATGTTACATGCACAACATCTCCTTGTCCTTCAGATAAATGAAAAACCAAAGCAATGAAACATGTATTTCGAGGCACAATATTCAAAGATTTACATACTTGTACCACAAGTGACAGCTGCAGGAGACTAAAAACAACGTTTGTTCGCCAAAGTATACTGCTTGAACACAACCATGAATGCAGAAGACAGACATGAAAATCCAGCATCTCAAAGAGCAGAGCTGGGTAAATTTAGTAACAGAAACACATTAGTCCCAGTCTGGAGAGCTGTTTGTCAGATCTCACAATATCTGCATCCTATTATCTGAAACTTGATACAGGAAAAGGCAACTAGATTCTCCCAGAAGTTTCCTTGGCTACCTTACTAGTGGTGTATTACAGTATCTATCCCCTAGCCTTTTACCAGCAAAATTTCATACCTTTGGTGAGTCAAATCTTAACATAACTGAAATCAATTGAGATTAACTTCAATAAGATCAAAATATGCTGGTATGGATACTATGCTTCGTCCAACATGTAGAAGTACCTCATGACTGCACAGTCACATACTCATTCTGCTGCCTTGTTCATCACTGCATTTTTTTTTTAAAATGCACATTACAGCAAATCAAATTTAAGCCAAATGTATCAGCAATTTATATATTAATTACCTTTTCAATAGGAAGGCTTTTCTCAATTTGTAGCTAAGAGCACTGTTTGTAGTTTTACGATTAGAAGCCAAGACTGTCAGAATAATACCCTGTTTCCACTCTACTTTCTACACAGCGTGTAACAAAACCTACAGAACGCAACAAACGAAGGAAAGGCTGATTGACTGACATGCATCTGTTTATAATAATACAGTTTGAACTAGATCCAATTCTTGATGATGGCATACACACAGCTACTAAAAACACCCAAATAAGGTTTTGTATAAAATACAGTGTACTTACATTTGCAAAAGCAAATGAGGTAGCCACACACAGAGTGTTGCAATAAGCAGACTCCAGCTGAGTCTCACCATCATTTCCTGTCCATGGTGAAGACGCTAGTAATTTCAGCCCAACCACAACTGTTCAGTGCACACACATACACACTCATACACAGAGAGCATCTCTAATGCCTAAAACTCCCCTCCCTTTCCTGCACACAAACCCAGATATTATACAAAATGATAAGAGAGGACATAAATGGGCCTAACACAGTGTGCAGGGAAAGGGATGTCAAAGTAAAGGAAAAGAGAATAAAAAAAAACTGTGAATGCTATTGCTTTGAAACTAGACTAGGAGCCACACTGGAAAATATTTTGCTTAATCTATTAGGAGTACAAACTAGGGAGTATTACTTAATGGTGGGTTTTTAAAAAAAAAAAACAAAACAACACAAAAACAAAGCTTATGGAAATTAAAACTGTTGTTATCTGTAGCTGTACAGAAAATGTCCATGAAAACACTTGCTTTAAATACCCAAACCGGACTTACAAGCTCTGCTGAAATTAAGTAGAGTGAAACATTCTGAACTCTATGATTAATCGATGAAAGTCAAGGGATGAAGCAACAACCGTTCCCTGTGTCCATTCTCAGGAAAGGAGAGAAGGAAAAAAAACCACTGTTACCATCATTACAGGCCTAGGACAAAAATGTAAGGCAGACAAGTTACCTTACAAGGAAGAAGTGAATTTATTAAATGCCCTTTTCTCTAGCCATTCCAGATATCCTCCTAGTAAAAATAAATCAGCAAGTGTCAATGAAGACTACTTCACTGTCAGCGAACTGTACCAGTTTTCAAGTAATGGAGTAGTTAAATGCTCCTATTGCCTGATGTGTCCTCAAATGGAAATTAAATCAACCTGGAAACTGAAGTGGCTAGATTTAATTAACCTATTTTCTTGAAGATGTGGGCAAGAAGGAGGAAAAAAAAAAAAACAACAAACCGCAGCGGCATATTTTATTTTACACGAGCACAGAGAACCACGGATTTGGCTGAGAGTTTGCACGCACGCCCAAGACTTCCGAAGTTACATTCACCAGCCAGCCGGCTCCCAGCTCGGTTCCCCAGAGCACGCAGCAAGCGGGGAGAGCTGCCCCTGCCCACCCCCCTCCGGTAAAGCCACCGCTCCGCCCGGCAGGCTGCGCTTGGGAAGCAGCTGCCCGGTGCATCAGTGAACCTGGAATTCGCTCCGCCTCGGTGCTACACCGGGAGTTAAGTATGTGAAGAGCAGCCTTCACTCAGCAGCACCCTCGCGAAGCAGGGAAAGGTGTTTAAGTTGGCGGCCGCTCCGGAGCGGCTCCCGCAGGGCTCTAACAGCGCGGCCAGGGACCCCGAGGACCGCAGGAGGTGACCGGAGGGGTTCGGAGGGGCAGGCGGGAGCAGCCGCCCGCCCGCCCGCGCCCCGGCGAGCAGCCCTCGGGGCCCTCGCTGCGAGCCGTGTGAGAAAAGTGTCTTTTGTGTGGTAAAAGGCCACTTTTCTCTCGTGCCGAGTTCGCCGGAGGCCGCTGTCCCCCCGGCCCGGCCCGCGGACCACCAGCACGCCGTGGCGCCTCAGGGGGGCCGCAATCAACGCCCGTCCGCCCGGGGTCTACGCCCCGCCATGCCGCCCTGTCCCTACGGCGCGACGGGGAAGCGGCCCCGCGGCCGCCAGTCCCGCCCGGACACCCACCTGAGCTCCTCACCTGCCGCCAGCCGAGCTACCGGGCGGCCCCGCCATGGCCCCCGGGCAGCAGCGCCCCGCAGCCAGCAGGAAGAAGGGAAGGAAGAAGGAGTCGGGCGGGAGCGACAACCGCAACCATAAAGAGCCGCTCTACCTGCGCCAGTCCCGACTGGGAAGGTGGGGGCGCGCGGAGCAACACCTCTGCTCGCTTCGGTCCTGGGGAACGTCCAGGAGAGGGACTGGGGGCGGGACAGTTGCGCTCGATTGGCAGCTGCGCTGGCCAACGGGAAGCACCCGCTCACTCTCCCCCCCCTCTTGCTGAGGAGGCGTTATTCCCTCCCGCCCTCCTCGGCCGTTGGGGCGGGTGAAGGGGGTGTTTTCATGATGTCACGGGCGGCGCCCGGCGGACAGGTGCGGAGCAGTCCCTGAGGGGACGCGGGGACAGGAGCCCCGGGGGGACAGGAGCCCCGGGCTAAGCCGGCGTAGAGCCGGCCTTAAGCAGCTGGGGTGGGGCAGGCTGCGGGCAGGGCACGGCACGGCACGGCACGCGGTGCTCGGGGGGGAGGAGGCGACGTGCGGAGCTGATCCCGCACCGGCCCTGCGGAAGCCTCGGCGCCGGGGGAGCGGTGGTTCCCTCAGCCGCGCCCTCGGGACGAAGTGGGAGAGGACACCGACAGAGAGGGCTTGTCGGGGGGTCGCCGCACTCCCGAGGACCTGAGGAGATCAAAGGGCCGCCCGGCCTTGCCCGCCGCCTCGGGAAGGGCTGCTTCGGTGGGAGAGAAACACCCCTCCTCCGCTTCCCCCCGCCCGGCATCCTAAAATTAGCCTGTTCCTCTGAGTCTTATTTAAAAAGAAACAACTTGAATGACTAATTAGATCCAAGCCGTTAGAAGCGCTCTGGACTGCTTCCACGAACCCTTTAATGCGAGCACTAAATCTTTCCAAAATTATTACCGCTTGCGAGGATGTAGACGGGATGTGACCTGGCACACAATTCACACAGTTTTTACTTACAAAGTGTGATTTAATCCACACTTAGGAGAAGGGGAAGGGGGCGCGAAGAACCACCCTGATTTCCCTGCTCAGCCTTGTGTGCCCAAAACTGATCAGCTGCTTTTCGATTTCATTCAGAACTCAGTGCTTTTTCTCAACTGGAGTGACTAGGAAACAGAAACCCGTTTCTTAATTTATACCATTCATACTGCATTAGCAAAGAGCAGAAGAACTTGGAAAAGCAAGCTCAAGTGGCATCCCAAAAGGTAGGGAGAGTATTCATGGATAGGAACTTGTGGGAGCATAACCCAGGACTAGAGTAATACATTACACTTTGAGTGGAATCTTATTTGTTATAAGGGCACGAGAGACACCACAGCATTTCAGATTTTTTAAGAACAGTATCTGGCAGAGGGTTCCCAAACCACAGACACCAAAGCAACCCAAACACCTTGAATGCCATTTTCAGAGCTGGCCTGCCTGTGACTACAGCAGAGAGGGCTTCTGTTACCTGATGATTGCTTAAGGAGGTGATGCTTCCACAATGAAAACTCAAGCAATGATGTTTTGGTCAGCATCAAGCAACAAAGTCAATTAAAAGCAAGAGAAGCAGTTTTAGTTTTGATTACATTGTTTAACATAGCTTCCAGTTGCTGCTGTGGGAATTTGGGTATTGCCAGAGAGCATTTATCAGCTTGAAACCAACTGGAATTTAAAAATAGCATACAGCAATTCCTTAGGTTTCAGGTTTCATAGAAGTTTTTTATAAATACAAGTTTTAGGACAAAATTAACGCTGTCCTTTTAAAGCCCACAATTGCTGGACTAAGGGTTCCGTATAGCCTGCAGCAGCATATCAGTTAAGGGAAAAATAGGCAATTGGAATATGTTGATGGTACACTTTTCTGGTGATCTCATGATGTAATAACATACTGTTAGGTAACAGTATGTTTCCTATGCATTCATGGGCTGTTCCAGCTCCCAGTGAAACCAAACTTCATCCACCTCTTGATTTAGAAAGGAACTGGGTGGCTCTCTGAGGATGTACAGTCCCCAGGCTCTGCAATGAAAAGTAAATGAAGAAAGCAAAAATAGAATTATTTTCCAGTCCAAAATCTCCATCTTGAGCCTTGCAATATAGACATTGCACTGTTTGAGGTTCCTGAAACATTTAGGACATGTACTGTTCCTGTGTTTGTCACAGCAAAAAAACATGGACTGGGCACATCTCTGAACTGTATTAAATTATTTCACTGGACTTAAATCAGGAAGGAGTTTGATCTTTCTATGGATCTATAAATCCTTTTGTTCTGCCCTTCTGTTGAAGAGAAACAATGAAAAAATACTGGAGTGCTCTCTTTTCTTGGGTTAAAGAAAAGTTTAGTAATAAATTAATAGGCAGCACTTTGAGAATAAGATCATCCTTTCTGTTAGAAAATCAACACAGAAAGAAATAGTGACAGTCTAAACTGAGATGGCAAAATATAAGATGGTTGTATACATCAGGGGAAATGTATAGGCACAAAGCCTCTGTCTGAATATAGATTGCTGTTTTTCTTTCTTAATAGATCCATCAACACAAACCCATCCGGTTTATAATAGTAAAAGGAAGGTGGTTAGTTTGTTCCTCAGTGCCATGCACTTAACTTCGATTTATCCTTGCTCTTTGGGTTTTCTATTCTGATTGATGAAGCCTCACGACACTGTAATTTTTCCAGAGCTATTAAGGAGAGGAACTCCATTCTGCATAATCCAACAGGTATTTTTTTTTAAATCAGTTTCCCTTTGATCTAATATAATTCAGAATTAAATTACATGGCCTGAATTAAAACTCTATCATTATGTGTGTCCTTTCAGTTTGCTCTTTCCTGTGGTTTTGTAAAGACAGTTCACAATAATATTTCCACAGGTGCAATGAAAGGGATTGTCTTTTGATTTCCAGTTTGTTTGTTTGTTTGTTTGTTTAATTATTAGGTGAAAATAATTACTGCATCTCTACTGAACTCAAAGACATGCTTCATGTTTAAGCAATCTTAGTCTCATGTGAGTGAACAAGCTTCCATACCATGTATACGGATCAGACAGAGAAAGGCTCATTGTGAGATACAAGTTATGTCCTGTGGACTGAGCTGAAAAACTAAGACAAATAAGACTTGTGAAGAGCTTCTACATTTAGAGCAGATGAATATTTTTATCAGTATCCTTGTGGCCGAGAAGGTGTGAGCAGCAGCAGAGTTGTATACATTGCAAAGTTATTGGATTAATCTGGCTTTCTCTTCCAATGACTATGTACGTACATCTTCAGTCCTGGGCAGGAGTTAACTGTCTTAAAATTAATCTTTCCAAAATAAATCTGTCCTTGGTAGCTTTCCTCTTTCCACCAGCCCTCCCCATCATGTCATTTCTGTTCGTACACCAGTATCTTTTATTTTATTCTCAATCACTGCTGAGAAGCTTTCTATCCCATTGGCAATGCTTTGGCAAATATTTCTGTTGTCCTGTTGCATTTACAGGCTGGTATTATGTAAGCTACCAGCACTTCCTTTCCTGTGTCCATCTGTCTGGTCTTTCTAAATGCCTGCCTATCTCCCTAATCTGCCCAGCCCTCTTTTCACATGACCATAGTCACTGGGCCTTCTTCCATGGTTGTCTGGCTTCCCAGCTAGAATTAGCCTTGTTAAATTTCCTTTGGAGCCCTTTTGAGTACTTCTGAGGTACCAAGTTTACTTCTGAAGTGCCTGATGCTGTGATGCTCATGTGAAAGCATCTGATGTGTGTTGCAGAATTCATTAATTGTTGCAAATACTTTTAGAAATCTCAATTCTGCCCTTCATTTGTATGGTGATCAGAGCTCTACAGCTGTGGGGAAAAGCAGATCTGCTGTCAATCTTTACTCTTCTCCTTATAGACTGCTGTAATTTACTAATTCAGATGAGGGCAGAGAGAGCAGGAAGTCTTACAGTCTTTCTATGTTGGCAAAGCAGGTGTGTGGCTAGAAGTTGGTCAAAATGGGAAGGCAAAAAACTGAAAAGAAAGGAATATTGACCAGCTTGGCACTCACCAAGGAATTATCCCTGTGGAGTGTACCACGGTGAGGAAAGTAAGCAGACATTCCTTTCCCAATACTCAAATTGCTCTTGAAGAAAGTCCCTGTGCCAAATAGTCAAAAGAAGTTCACTCTGGCCCAAGACTTACAAAGCTGGAGTAGGATGAACCAGGCAGCAAACATTAATAAGATGCACAGATTTACTGTGGGTGCTATGACTATGCATAGTGTATACCAGCTGGGTAATATGACACATGATAGCTTTACAGCCTCTTTCCACAGCACTGCTGATCCATCCCGGAAGGTGCCAGTGCACAGCAAAGGAATAGAGAAGGCATGCAACATAAGTTCTTTTTGTTTTTTTTTTAAAAGGCAGAAAATGCAGACTCTGGAGAACCCTGTCTTCTTTGTGTTTGTGCAGCACCTGCCACAGTAGGATCTGTGGACTTGGAAATAGCTGAATTTCAAATAGTAACATTCATCACTGGTGTGAAAAGTACTTTTCTTGCTGTTGATTTGCATTTGTCTGTTCCATTTAGCTCCAGGGAAACTGGGAGGGCCCAGTTGTACTGGGTCTCGCTCCCAGGCTTGCTGCATTCGAGGACCAACTTGTGAATTTCAAGTGGTCACCATGTGATGAATGAGCAAATGTAATGTCCAGACTGCTGGAGAAACAAGGAGTTAAGAATCACTAAGCTTCTGCTTCACACAGATGAGGATGTGCTTCAAGCAGTAACCTTTAATACTGACCTGGAAATGAGATGCAACTCTAAAGTTTTCAAGAGAAAATTATTCTGATTTTTTAAAAATAGTAGCATTTTCCTTTAAGAAGAAACACTAAACAAACTGGCAATTGAAGATTCTGGATTTGTCAGTCTTGTGCTGGTTTCATACACGCCAGACGCTGTTTTATAACATTTATCCTCCTCCCCCTCATTGGTGACTATTACTCATTCTTCCAAGTATTCTGGGGATTTAGTATTTATCTAAAATGCAGTCAGATGGAAAAAAATAGTCCTATTTTTTCCATATTACTTAAGGCAGAAAATATCAGAGTACATGGAAGTTTACTGTATTCAGAAAGCATGCTTACAGAGACATGATACGGATCTCTGCAGAATCTGGCATCCAGATGCCGTTCAACTGGCAGAGGGCAATACAGCTATTAGGAAACAGTGTATTTCAGTGCATTGTGGGCCGGATTATCCTTCCCTGCTGATGCAAGTCTGCTTGTTCGTGTTGCTAGTGAGGAGTTCTCTCTAGAGTAAGAGAGACAGAAACCTTTCGTGGGGCACAAAGGATTAGCAGAGATACTACACACCCACGGGTCTTTTGCCTTTCTAAAGTCTTACATAGTTGCAAATGGAAGACTTAAGGTATTGTCCATTGCAACCAAAGTTTCTACTTACTTCACTGGGCTCTGGGTGAGGCCCAGGCATATCTCTTGTGTTATTCTTCCTCGGTAACTATTGCACGCAGCATGGAGCACTTCAAGTCCAGACGTTAAGTCCCTGCTCTCCTTTTCTCAGAGGAACTGCACACAGATTCTTTAATCTTTGAAGACTGTCATGTTTTCTGCAGTGAGAATAGGATCCAGATTTCTCTTATTAGGGCTAGCTTCGGTATTCTTTTCCTTTGAATACACACAACAGGAAAAAATGTGGAAGCATTAATGCACAAAAACTGCTGACGTCAAGTTATTTAATTATTTGGGCACTATGAAAGCAAAAGGTAAGATAAGGCACTGAATCTGTATCTGGAAGACATTTTCTGGAAGGCCATGGGATAGATGCCTTTGCATTTCACTTCAAAGTAAAAATAAATGATATTGTTCAAACCTTGTAAATTGTACCTACCAAGTACGTTCCCTGCCAGCATGAGCAAAGTTTTCCATTGTGTGAACTCCTTAAAGTTGCTAGTGCTTCCTTTGAGTGCATGCGATACTCAGCAAGAGTCAATAATGGCAGTAGCAAGCATAACCCTGAAAATGTGTACAAGTCCAGCTACAGACATTAAACTGATTAGAAAACACATATTCCTGACTGGCGTCAGAATTAAAGAGCAGAGAATCATCTGTCCTCACACTCACTTGAAAGTTCGGCTTCTGGCCTCCAACCAAAGAACTGTTTCGGAGCCTTCCTGCTCCAGTGATCAGACAGTCTCCCAGTTCTCAGACTGGGCATAGTTACAGCCAGTTTGTGCCTGTTGATACTTTGCATCCCTGAACCTGCACCTCAGTGAAAAGTTAATGTACCATACCTGTCCACTGCTGCAGCTCTTATATATACATACTTAGGTAAGAATTTCACTAGAGGAGAGTAGAAAGCATGCCTGTTGCTGCTGTGAATTGACTGTTCATTTTGTATCAGGAGATTTCCAACAGGAAAGTCTGGCTGCCAAGTCACAGTGGGGAAAAGCTAAGCTAGATGGGTTGAGTTCTGCTGATGTCCTCTTTCTGTACTGCAGTCATTAGTGTCATGGCCTGAGTTTTAAAACAATTCAGAAGCTTACTAGTATGGCTTATTTCCCATTTTCCCTGCTGCCAGCAGATCTTATTTGACAGAAAAATATGTCTTCCCAGACATCATAACCCTGACTCCACACTAAACAAGTCAGTAAGTCCAGACAGCAGACAGAATTACTTTTTTTTCATTTTTTTTTTTACCAGAGGCTAGCAATGGTTCCAGGCACAAGGGATGTCCAAGAAATGGAATCTTCACCTTTATTCGAAGTAGCATTACAGTTCCACGTAGCTGCGTCAGATCAAATCTAGAGCTGTTGAAATCAATGGAAAAATCATCCTTCAAGTTCAGCAAGCTCTGGGTCAGATGCTTCACCTAACAGATCAAAATGTTGAGTGGCTGGGATTTTCCCTTGCATTGATGAGAATCCAGGCAGCTGTTAGGAGGACAACCACCTCACCCCACTACTGCTCCACGATAATTGAGGCAAGACAGGCTACCCAGTCTATTGCTCAATGCATCCTTTCATCTGTGATGTCTTTCTAAGGGATTGCTGCTGAGGAATGGGTCTCTGTGGTTAAGAAAATTTTGACAATGATAAAGCAATGAAAGCCTTCAATTGAACTCAAAGGTGATTGCTGGGAAAGAGAAGAACAAAAGTATTTATGGCATTAGTTCCACAGCCTGACAGGACTGACTGACAAAGTAAAATAGAGGAAAAGCAAACCTCCCCCACAGCCTGCCTTGGGCAAACACAAATATAGACATCACTAGCAAAAGGCATGAAAGGACATTTACTCACCTGCAGCCCAGGTATAACCAGTTCATTATGGTCATCTCAATCCAGTCAGCACCTGACCAGGCAAGTAGTCACTTGGCACAAATTCAATTAATAGTGCCCTCAACCATGACACAGATGTGCAGCTGCTTTTCTACTTTCCTGCCTCCAGAAGAGGTGTGGAAAAGGGATATCACTACAAGGTTTTAAAGCTAGCCACTTTTAAAATCTCCCTTTTGAATACAAATAGACACAGATTTACCAGTTGTTAAGATTTTTATTTTACTAAGCTGCTATTTTCTCATGGAATTAAAAAAACCCAAACTGTTGAAAAGTTAAGCAAATACTGTAGCAAAAATGTTGAGGTCATTGGTCTGTACACATGTGTAAGAACCAAGAGTGAACAAGTGTATTTAAAGTCTTTGAAAAGGGAAAGTCCTCCGTTCACAGCTGAAGAAGAAAATATTTCGCAAGGACAGAGAGCTGTTTGTGTACATTCATTATCACACTAGTTAGTGTAATGGAATAGAAGGAAACAACTACCTGTGTGGAATTCAGGGGTTTGCCTTGGGTTTTAGAAGTAAAAAAGACAAAAGACTCCTGAAAAGATGAAATAAAATCACACTGCATAACTGGCAGCAAGTGATATAAAAATGTCTAGTGAGAATTAAAATAAGAAGCAGCTGACTTCAGGAAAACCCATTCCACAAAATGAAAAACATACTTTGAATTCAATGGGCTGTTTGTCTGATCTCAAAGAGCTAGGGCAGTGTGTTATGGCAAACATTTACTTTGCAAGGAGAAAATGAAAAACATAGTATTCGCTTTTAAAGTGGAACTCACGTTGATTTTAGCAATCATATCGATTATAGAGTTTTAGTTCAATGTTGAGGTAAAGAATTAAAGGTGCATTTCTGAGACAGTTGGGTGACTGTTACAGGCTGGAAGCAAACAGTCATAATATGGGGAGAAAAGCAAACAAATGGGCCTTCCATGCACTGGCTTCGATAAGCCAAAATAAACTCACTTGCTAGTGTTGGGAAAAGCATTTATTTTTGAAGATGTAAACATTATTTCAAAATTAACATAATAGCTAATGAAGGATGAGGGGATACAATTAATTTAGAGCCTTGAAACACTGTCAATAAAGTCTTTTTCAAAGAGGCTGTAAAGGAACTTGAGAATCAGAGGTGAAAGGTAAAGTTCTGTCATGAATTAAAAACTAGCTGAGAGAGAGACTAGGAAGAGCTAGAATAAATTACTACCTCTTAAAATGGAAAAAGGTTAATAGCGAGATGCCCCAAGGACCCCAGCTGGAGCCAGTGTTCTGTATATTATTCAGAGCCTGGGAGGATGAGTGGTCTGGTAGTAAAATTGTGATACAGATTATTTGGGTTTGGCACAGTTTGGGAGAATTATGAAGAATACCAGATGGATCTAATAAAGCTACTGTAAACGTTTGGAAGCAATATAATTGTAAATGAAATGCCAACAGAGAAAGTTCAAGATCAGGCTCGTTAGAAGGAATGTAGGCTGTGGGACACATATGCAGTGGGCTCTGAATGAACTGTAACCTCCAAGGATAACTCTAAGCTGAACTGGCAAGAAGATCATTCAAAAAACACCAGTAAAACTGCCAGTGTGATTGCTGTCATCTCAAGACTGTTTGCAAATATGAACTGACTTTGCCAAATAACTTCAGCAAGAAAAGACCCATGAATGTTTCAGGGCCAGATTCAAAAAAGTGAAGTAGTAACTGGAGCACTTGGCAAAAATACGGGAGAACCAGTTCCCCTTCCTCCCTGGTGAGTGAGGTGTGTATCTCATGGGGGAATGCCAGAGGTACCACAGCACAAGCTGTGCCAAAGGGTGTGGGTCGAGGGGTTTCATTCACTCCAAGAAAAAAAAGAAAAAGAGAATGAATCACTGACTTTGACAGTGATTAAACTATTCCCAAGAAGGCACAGTGCTTTAATGCCTCTACCTGATGTAGCGTGTTTAATTAGTTATATACAAAAAAAAACCCCAAACCCTTAAATCCTTTCAGCTGTCCCAGAAAATGTTTTAGACAGGCGGCTAGGGCTCCTGCATCATAGGCAAGCACTTACTGAAGAAGCAGGTACAGTGATGTTGGAGGGTTAGATTATATTTCCCTCTACTTCTAAGCAAAGCCTTTCTCTGAGGCTGAATGGGAATATTTGTGTCAAATGAACCAGTGTTTTTCAGGGGTTTATTTTGATAAGGAGAAGACAGACTTCAGTCTTGATTGTAACCAATTTTTGTTTAAATTGTCCAGTTTAGCTGTCAAATCAATTTGTGGTGCTTGAGATGAAAGTGCATGTTGACAGCTCATCCAAGACAGCTGCCAAGTGCTCAGCAAATGTCAAAAAGTGAGTAAAGTATTAACATTTGTAAAAAGAAAATGAAAGGTAATAAAGAACCCAATATGATACCATGCGGTGTTCTTCTGGTCTTCACTTTGTCAGTTAACAAAAGACTGCTACAGAGAAGGTTTGAAACTTAAAGGCATTTTGCAAAGCCGTTTCACATTGTTTTCTTGTGCAACTTTTTGCATTCCCACGCCTTTATTTCATCTATCTCTTTTCTTCTTCATTCCGTCACCAGGCTCACATGGACTGTAAGTGCAGACTCCAACATTCTCTCTACTATTTTTCCTCTTTTTTTCCCTTTTTTCTCCTCTCACCTCCTCGGGTGGCCATCCTGTCACTTCTGTATGTATTTGAGATTGAGAATAACTTGAATTTGAAAAGCACCTTATTTAGCATGTACATGCTAAAAATCTCTGTGCTTTCAATTCTTGAAATCTCACACTTAAAAGAAAATGATCCAGACATAACCAGCTGACACTTTCACAAATCATGACTGTCATCATAAAAGTTCTCCAGTGTCAATGTGAGGTGTATACGCAGTATTCACTCCCCGAAAGAAGAAAAGTGACACAGACAATGCAGGGGGGAATGGAGGGTGCTGCTTGGGCTTCTGTGTTCAAAGTAGCTCAGCGGGCAGGTGCCCAGAAAGGTGGCTGTTGTTTTTATCCAGCAAATGTCCGCAGAATGGCAATGACATCTTCAAACTGCCAGCTGAAAAGATCTGAGTCATTCAGGTGAGATTTCTGAATATAAATGGACAAAAAAAAAAAAAAAAAAATTCAGAGTAAGAAACTCCAGAGGGAAAGTGAAGACAGTATTTCATGGGTAGCAGAACTAGTGAAGTCTGACCTCCTACAGATTTGTTTCCCTGAGTGTTTCCTACAAAGCTCCACTCAATAACCCCAGTTTTCCCCTCATCTTTTCCAGCTTACCTACATGTCCCTAAGCTCTCCTACAATAGTCTCACCTCGCTCTGAGCCCTCTAATTACCAGGCAAGGATGAGGCCAGATGTGCTGTAGCTGAATTAGAGTTCTGCACCTGGTCAATTAGTAGCACGGACTAACAGACCAGCCAGTTGTTTTCACCCAAAAGAACAATGGCTGAATTTTTCCTCCTCTCCCTGCATCACGAAGGAAATAATAGGCTTCTTCTACCTAACCACAGATTTTTTTTATATGATTTGCAGGAACTTTGCAAATTTGCCAAATCTGGCTGAAATCATTCTGCAGGTTCATAGTTATTAGAACTAAATTGATAGATGGGTGAACAAACAACTTGGCTGAGTAGGCATTGTTTCCTTAAGAAAACACTAAAAATACTTTTTCCATTGTGAATGCCCAACACTCTGGGGGCTCTTTTCACAGTGAATAGACTTAAATAATTTTCAGCCATTTTAAAAGAAGTAAAGCCTAGCTATCTGATCCAGCTGAAGTAACTTTGTAAATGGAAATTTGCTAGAAATACAAAGGAAGAAAAAGGCAAAAGAGCAATAATAGCTGGGTTAAAGCATTGCAAGTATGGAGCAGACTTCCGGTAAAATACTGCCATCCTGGCCACCAGATCCAGTCATTCTTGTCTTTTTTAGCATGTATGAAATACAGGCAAGTAGGTTTTAGTTGATATTAACCCAGTGAAACCCAAACAATGGCAGACTCCTGCTCATCTTGGGGAGAATTAACTGGGTGGCATGATAACTGTGCTCCCGGTGCAGAGACAGCCACACAGGCTCCATGTGAGCCAGCCTGAATCTAGAAGCAATATACCCATGTTCTCATGGGGATGTGCTCGAGGACTTACTGGGTTGAGCTCATACTAGTTAGGAGAGCCTTGTACTGCAGAATTGCTGACTATTAAATCTCTTCGTATGTGCTGATGCCAAGTTTTACTGGTGTTTCATGTTAATGTTGTTATTGTCTTGTCCAGCTTATCCTAACAACTCCATCACAACTAACTTGGCAGGATTGTGCTCCTGAATCTGGCTCAGCAACCCGAGGGTGGCCTTCCTGGACCCTGACAGGGAAAATAGAAATGACCAAGTTATTCCCAACCAGATTCTTTCTTACAGTATGGCCCAGGTGAGATTCAGCAGTGTTTCTCCAGCCAGATATACTTTAAAATCTAGTTGTCCTCAAGCATCCACTCCAAGCCCTTTAATCCCAGTCCCAGCTAATGCAGTGGGTGAGGAATAGAATCTTAGAATGGTTTGGGTTGGAAGGGACCTTAAAGATCATGTAGTTCCAACCCCCCTGCCAGGGGCAGGGACGCCTTCCACTGGACCAGGTTGCCCAAAGTCCCATCCAACCTGGCCTTTGGCAGAGGGCACCACCAATCTGGTGTGGGAGGTGAATGTGAAAAGCTTCTGTCCTAGGTGAAAAAAATGTCTTAAATTGTGAACTCTAACAGGGCAGATAGTTGGGTGTATGTGTGTGGGGATCAATGTCTGAGGCTGAACTTCTGAACTGTCAGGCAGAAGCCCAATACTTACTAATTGCAACTGGTACTAGCTGGTAGTAAATTTTGGTAATACCTGGACTAAACAGAAGTGACACAGCCTGAATCCTGCAATTAATGAAGAGACGTGAAACAGAACTACCAATTATGAGGCTGATTATGCGCATTGTGCTTCTGCACACCGGCTGTTCAGATTGGGAAAAATGAGGCCCTGGCATTCTTGAAAGAAGAGCTGGTGATGAAATGAAAGGTTCTTGAAAAGAAGTGGTATCAATAAAAAGAAGGTGGCCTGGATAAAGAAGGTAAAGATCTTGGCTAGAGAAAGATCCTGCAAGTGGAAGAAGATCCTAGAGACCAGAGGGCTGTGTGGAGGTGAATGCTGGGTGATGCTCAGGGACCTTGGTCACTAACATCTCAGACTGGTGTCTGCTAGCAGCAGCACAGCATGAACCGACACAACTTTCTGCTCAGCCTTTCTAGATGCAAAATGACATCACTGCTGAGAAGGGAAGTTGAGACCTAGTGGACATAATACGGGGGTGGTGGTGGGAGTGAGTTAGTGTGTGAAATAATGAAGGGTAAAAGTTCTAATCTTGTTGGTTGTTACACAAACCCCAGATCCACCGTGGGCTGTCATTCACTCTGTCTTGTCCATTATACTGCCCTTTTTAAAGTAGCCTGCATTTCCTGGGCTAGAGATGGCATCAACTTGCGTGACTTTTGTACATTTCTTTGCCGTTGTGATACAAAAGATTAGAAAGAACATTGTCATATAAATACTGTTTTCCCCAAAATAGTTCTCAGCTGATACAAAAGCACTCCAAAGCACACCGTTCAGTGAGAAAGGACCACTGACACTTTTAGCTTTGCAAGCAGGCACCTGAACCAGAGTAATACGGTATAAAAGGTAAACACTGGTCTGGTTCAAAAACCTGCTGGTATTATAAATATTTATGCATGGGAAGGGCCTTTTCTACATATAATAAAAAGAGCTAATATGGAAACTCATCAATAATAAGGAGTCTGCAAACTGTCAAAATGTATGCAATTAAAAACAATTTATCAGGAATGCAATTGATTTACAATGCAATAAAATTGATCAGTGTGTAGCTGAGTCATAGTAATACTTATTTTTCAAACAAATTACCCACATCTAACAGTGACATGCCTTTGAGTGACTAAGCCCAAGTCCTTTTCGTGGTGTGAAGTGAAGCACTGGAGATTTGCAATGACATCTTACATCTTACTGTGCCTTAAGCTCATCTAGATAATAAGCACTAGTCTTGTATTATTAGCAATCTGCTTTTACTTGCTCCTCTGTCTCCACAATAAATTCTTGACAACTCTTTCTGATGATCAGATATGTGCTTCCTGAGCATGTTAAGCTGTCCGTGTGGACGCAGATTTTTGTCACTGTTTTCAACAAGAAAGCAGAGCTGAGGAAAGTCAGAGATCTCTAATTCCTTGGTTACGAAAAGCCACTTTCTTTGGCAGCACAATACCTTGCTGCAGCTCAGGGCGAGCATTTTCTTCTGACAACATTCCAGGGATGCAATCATAAAAGCTACAAACAATTATCTTCTCAGAGAGTTTCGGAAACTTACTGGTAAGAGGAACAAGACAAAGTAGCAAAAACGCTGGCTGTAGCGTAACTCTTGGAAGGAAAAGGAGGGTGTCAGTGGTTTGGCAGGTCATTTCCATTTCACTTTTTACTGCTAGATCTTCACAGTCCTAGATTAGGACAAGAATAAATGATGGTCGTCTTATTTTCTTTAGCATAAACTTGTGCTTTTCTTTTGTTTTGGAGCACTTTTGCAGACTGTGTCCATTGCCTGTCTACAAAGAACATTGCAGCATCTTTCAGCTTGGTGAAATTACTATTGTGCAGAGGCTCTGGTTTGCTCTCTGCAACCAGGCTTTTCAGCTGCCATTTGTTCCCTGACAAGGCACAGCACTTCCTTTTACAAGTCTTTGTAAAGTTCCACAATACTTTACCTCAGATCATATACATGATGAGTAACATGCATCTTGGAAGTCTGGGGGAAATTAACCCAAGTCTCTTCATTTTGTCACATCCCACCACTCTCTTGGAGGCCCACAGAAATACTATTGCTGTTGCTATTTGCCTTAGAACTTCAGTAAAGCTCAAGTCTTATAAGAACATAACACTGAACTGCAAAAGGGTGACACAGTTACCTTGACAAAGGGAACAGCAATCAGATCTATTGCAAATGCTATTCTTGGAAGTAGGTAACAGATCTAGACTTAGTCTCTGGTTGGTACTAACTCTGAACCAGGCATGCCGCCAAGTGCAAAAACCTCCATTCACCGAGGAAGTGGTAAATAACTCTACGGTGGGCTGCTGGTGACTTTTACGCAAGTACTGTACAAATGGAATCTTGTTTCTTGCATAACAGCAGCTCTTTCAAGGTCACAGCTTGATAAGGCCTATTCACGTTTGCAGAACACCCACACTAAGCACATCAGAAAGCCAAGAGTAGGAGAAGGTGCTAAACACTACACTTTGGGTAAGCTCTACTTACATGAGCTGGCTCTGTAGTGACTTCTGCCTTTAATTAGTACAGATCACTGCACAGAAAGAAAGAACCACTGCTCATACATACACACACACACAGACACACACAGCCACACACAGACACAGACACACACACACTTCAGAGCTGTGACATTAGTTTACTGTGGTTGTTGGGGAACTGTTTCCTGGCTAGGAAACATTATTTTTTGCCATGCTAAAATTCTGAGCAGCTGTGGAAGTTTGCGCCTGCCTCTCTAGTCATTGCTGATGAGGGACCCAATACAAACCCAAAGATATGGCAGCTGGGACTAAGGAGGGAAATAACTTACTCCGTTAGCAGTAGAGCAAATTAAGCCTGATGTTTTACAACTGTTTTCTGTGTCCTGAGCACTAATCCATAATCCATCTCTTGCCTATGTTTCTTGCAGCACTGCAGTCACCATGTCCCCAGTCTTTGCCTCTCCTAAATTCTCCTCCCCCTCAGGGGCCTCTCACAGTCCCTTGCTCTGTTTATACAACATCCAAAGATTTACTTAGGTCCCTTGTTTACAGCCTTCAGGCTTTCTGCTGAGCACAAGCGAGCACAGGATATGAAGAGCTACAGATACAGTCACTGGTTAACCAGCTGCTGTCAGAGAGAGAAGTCTCAGCTGAGTTCCCCCTGCTGCTCCCTCTTTCTTGTCCCCATCCGGTCACCTGTCAGATCTTCATGCCTCTCAGATCTCTGCTCAGCCATCCCTTTTGTTGAAATTGGCCAACATGTTCAAAACTCTCTGACAAAGACTTTATTTCTTTAAGACACGAAAGTGAAAAAAAAAAACCCAAACCAACCAACAAATAAACCTGTCCTTTCCTTCTTTCTCTAAGAAAAATAACCCTCTAAGAAGAGTGTGCACACTTAGCGTGCTTATACATTAGACAGTAAGAACCTACAGAAGTGAGAACCTGGAGAAGGATTGGAGGTGTGTGGTGCTCCCAATAGCAGAACAACAACCAAAAATATAGAGGTTCAACTCTGTATTTCTTCTTAGCCAAGGCCAAAGTGCCACTTGTGCCCAGAGGTTTGTCTGAGATGAGAAATGTGAGTGGGACAGCACTCCCACTGCCACCCTGGATTCCAGGGGGTGATTGTGGCTCTGCTGCAGCAGCACCGCTCCGCAGCGGGAGAGGTGTTGGGGTGACATCCAAAGCATTATTCATGTCCTTCTGTCTGCAGATAAGTGATGATGGCAGTCCTTGGCAGCTCTCCCTGGGCACTCAGCCCAGAAGGCCCATCACATCTTAGGGGGGAGGCACCGTGCAAGTTCTCAGACTCTTAATTCTGACTCTTCCCTACCCAGCCTCCCCTGAGCTGCAGATGTTGTCTGAAAGGCCACAGACATCTCCTCTGTATCAGATTAACAATTCTGAGCAAATTCTGGTCCTCCAGTGTTCCTGTGGTCTACCTCTGCATGATGAGCAGCAATACAGGTGACTGTTGGATCATTCCTTGCAGGGAACTTGAGTTAGCTACACAAAATAACCTTATTAGGACACTTCATTCAATAATAAATGAAAAATGTCTTGCTTCCCAACACTATACTAATAATAGCCCTTACGCTAACAGCTAAGCAGAGCTCTGCATGAATACTTTTGTCCTGCGAATTTCAGGATAGGAGTAATGTAAGTGTGAAACTCAGCTGACAACTGTAAAAACCAAGTACTGGTCCCAATCCCAGCCATCAGACGTATGTCGAGGAATGGAACAGCACACACAACCTCATTGCTGGGAGAGATCACTAACCCTACTGCTAGCATCAGGGGGGGAAGAAAACACAATGAAGATGATTCATGCTTATAATATTTCCCATGCAAGTGTGTGGGAGTACTCTTAGCCTTTTACCATAACCTAAATTTAAAGAAAAGCAACAACTTGTTTCAATTCAATAACAGAAGCATATGACATTTTATATTAGCCTGAGAAATGAGGGAGGACACTGTATGACATAATTATCTTCTTTGATGCTCCATATTCTGCAAATTCATGATATTTACATGCTATATTAAGCCATTTGAAGAGCTGCTGTCAGCCAGAAGCAGCAAACAAATGAGTGGAGGAATATATTTGGAGAGTTGTAAGGAGAAAAGGCCACATCTTATCAGACTTCTGACTAATAAATATAGCACAGCTATGATGAGATCTTTCTAAGCTGTCATAAAGTCTTTTGACTTACAGAAAAATAGAGAAGACGAACAAAATTCTCAAGTAAAGACTGATATGAATAGCTGGATTTAATAGCCTGACTTCCTTAAACAGCAACAAACAAGTGGATAAGCTCTTGCTTCAAGACACATTTCTATCCATAGATACCACACCAGGAAGCTGGGCCATGAAAATCTGCTTTTCTCCTCTTTGTGCTGATAAAATGATGGCTGAAGCAGATTTTAGGTGCCTGTTTCTTTATTGAGCACTGCCCATGATATCCTCGAAGATGCCGAGGGAGCCCAACCAGTTTATATGAACCAGAAATCTTCCTGTGAGAAACTATAAACAGAAGCTGTGGTGTAGGAGACTCATGATATGAAGTTAGCGATGACTGGCAGGACTGGATTACAACTTCCAACAGCACCTTGAATTTGCAACCTGTATCCTGATTTTTCTAAAGATCTGTTGACATTTTTTAAAACAGTACTCCAGAATTTAACCCAGGAAAAGAAACAGCTGTGCTCACAGGAAGGGGAAAAAATCCAGGGAATTTCTCAATATTCCTTTCTCTCCACTGCTCAATGGCATACAATTACAAATCATAAAGTGTCAGTATGAGCCGTCATATTTCCTGGTCACTGAGATCATTACAATATGGAGAAAACTCTACATTTACCTCCTGTATATCTCCAGTCATTCTAGCTATCACAGGCACCCCCTCATTCTGCACGGTTTCCCTGCTGTACCTCCACGTGAGTTACAGCCAAGAGTGCAACTACAGAAATCTAAGTTTAGATTATTTGTTTCTGAAGCTGTGCTGCTGCCAGCAGAACTCCACTGAAAGAATAGCTTAGAAGGACACGTTTCTCCTTATACTATGTATTTTTATCATGTTATAGCTTATTGCCAAATGAGAGAGTTCAAGCTATTGTAGCTCTAGCAAGCTGATGGAGATGAGCCAGATTTTACCACTCAGAATCCTGGCTCTATTTCCACATTCCTGTCCGCCCACTTGTTCTGTATTGTTCCATAAAACCACCTCATGCTTGGGCTATTTATTTTCAAATGTGTTACATTTCTCTCTAATTACAGTGAGAGAGTAGATGGACTTGCTAGTTCTATGTGAAATATGCTAATTGTAACATCATCTAAATAATTTCTGAAAAAAAATGACCAGCTCTGAATAAAGAACACAGTGAATGAAGGAATAAAACACAACCATATGCAACAATTTCAAGGCATGAAGTAGCCCTGATAACTCAGGAATGTGAGTCAGGTGTTTCAGAAAGTTTGAAGTTTTGGGAAAATTGGTTTCTGGCACTGTACAGAAAAAAAATAATTAAAAAACCTCTCCAAGCTGCTTGCTAATACAGTTGAATGTAATTTGTTTCTTTATATAGCTTGCGGCATACAAAACTTTGCAAAGAAACTCAAGAGTTGACGAAAGGGATGAGTCAGTGACTTAGAGAAGGAAAGAGGATTTTAGACACGTGGGGTAGCAGTCCTCTGCTGTAGGACACTGCAAAAGTGCAAAACAAAGGAGACTTAGGGTTTGTCTGCAAGGGCACACTTGGTAAGTTAAGCCAATTCATCTGACACTGGGAAATCAACATGCATTAAAGCCCCAAATGGATGTCCTCATTTAGGATTAAAGTGGTCCTAATGTGACTAAAGTGGTCCTTAATCCCTAGGGATTTAGTCCTTGGTGAAAGAGTGCTCTGAATTAATTCAAAAGCATTTTGTAGGCTGGAATCTTCAACATGCAGGTTTCTCCCTTGTTAAGTTACGCCAACTGACTTCATGTTCCTTCTTGACTCACCATAACATTGCTGATTTTCCCCATGAAACACAGCCTTAATTTGAAATAAGAGCATTCACAGTGACAGGACAGAACGAGTCTTGGGCAAACTGCAGCCAGGCACTGCATTGGGAGCACTGAGACCTCACAATATCATTCAGGGAACAGGTAAAACCAGAGCAACAGCACTAACCAAACTTGCCCTGCGATAAAAATTTCCAAGTGAAAGGCCGGAGGTAGCCACCCTAGACCAACACCACACAAGCTACTGCTTCCAGGGTAAACCACCTTTGCTAACATAGGAACCACCCTGTGGTGTAAAAATTTCCAGCAAGGGCAGATTTGCCTTAGTTCCAGACACTGCCATGTTCTCTGGGGTGGAAAGCGGGGCGTAGGAGGTTTTCAGGGTTTTCCAAAGGTATCTCGTCCGCACGTCCATAGCTCGGGGTTAGTTATAAAGCAGTTGCGATGGTGCTCTCAGGGAGAAAGCGGTACCTGCCACAGTCACTTCCCCATCTCAGGATACAAAATATGCTATGGTACTTATAGATGAGGAGAATTACACTCCTCCTGATTTCCCCCCGTAAATCCATCTCTGCAAGGCCTAAGAAGATAAACCCTGAGGAAGGCAGGACATACTGATCTCCAGGGCATATCCAGCTTTCAGCCTTCTGCACTCAGCTTCAAGACAGGATGTCAGCACCAAATGCGTCAGCTTGTGCAGAGCAGCACCCGTCTGCTAGATCCTGGACATGGCTCAGGTTAATTTTACACAGCCCCAGCAGCTGTTCCAGGCTAGCAGCTTCCCTATGAACAGCCAACAAATTAAAATTGACATAATTAAAGGAGGAAAATGTCAATCCCATCTCGGCTCCCAAGGACACTGGCAGCAGGGATTATTCCTGACACTTGTACACCTGCTTCACTCTTGTTTTAAAATCTTCCACTGAGGAAGATACAAAAACATTTATGTTCTAATGAGGAAAGCCAGAACTGTGACACTGATGGTACAAATTGCATCAGACTTTGCATCTTTTGACACGCTTACCCAATCTTGTAACATGCACTTACCTGCAGTTTGGGATTGCCTGTAGTCTACTTCTGCTATCAGTTACAGCAAATATTTTCTCCATTCTGACTTCTGCGTGAGCTGAAGTGTGGGGAGATATTTCCATCTCAGCTTCATTCATGTTGAAGAATTATGTCCCAGTCTGTGCAGATCAGCTGTGCTGGCCTCCTCTAACAGCTACGGGCAGAAGAGTCCTAACAGTGCTCTTATGTTCCTATATAATGGCCTCTAAGCTAAAGATGCTTGTGTAGCTAGGCTAATTCTGGTGGCAAAACAGGCCAGGTGCATCAGCAGGGCTAGCACAACCTGTTTCTGAATGACAGTGAATAGTTAAACATAGTTTGGATTGCTGAGTCCAGCTACCGCTGTCTGCTCAGTCCTAGGACAGATAGTGAGACAATTTGGGCCAAACGCTGAAGAACAGGTTCATTACAGGTAGGGACATACAACATCTGCTGTTATTCCCAATGCGCAGTGTGGCTTAGCGGCCACAAATGGCAGATTGAGGGGGGGGTGCTTTCGATTGTGGTTCTCTTTCATGATGTGGGATGTCACTGGTCAAATTTAATCATACAGGAATGGAAACTTCCTTCCATCATGCTGTAGGCTGCGAGTGTGACAATCAGGCCCAGAGGGGTGAGAAACAACAGGTAGGAAGCTGTATGTGTGTACGTGTCTGTGAGTGTAAGACACACAGAGGGAAGGAAAACAAACTTGATTTTCTCTGTATCAAGATGAATTTGTCTGGTCTGGCAACAGTGAGACAGGAATCCTTATTGAGGCACTCATCTGATCATCGCAGCGGCTGAAGCACATCTGAAAAGAGTCTGTAGAAAAGAAGAACAAACAGCCTGGTCTTTCCCTGGGGAGCTGTTGAGAAATTAGCTGTGTTTCTGCAAAGACAAAACAAAGTGGATGCAGCAGAGTGGAAGTGCAGGAGATACAGATGAGGCTTGTGCTGCTGCAGCACTCCTTGCACCCTTGCAGCTAGGTTAAGTCCAGAGCCTGTGAAATCTGGTGAGCTGGCATTAGCATACAGCCTCTTTAGGGCATAGCTTTCTAATCCAGGTGTCGTGGAGGTGTGCAGTCTTATCTGCTCAAGGAGAGGGAGAGGGAGGAGGGTAATGAAGAGAAACAGAAATGGGATGCAAGGAAGGAGAATGCAGAAAGGACAGGCTGGAGAGAGAACAGTAAATTTGGGGTATAAGCTGAAGCTAGGGGAGATGATGATGTTTCCTATGAACCTCTCATTTTCTTAGCAGAATTGGGATGACAAAAGCCCATCTCTCAGGATAAAGGAAATGAGAGCCCTGTTATGTTACACAGCATTTCAGCAAAAGGTAAAAATAGGGTCATGTTTGTAAACCTGCACTCTGAGTGCCAAGTTGGCACTTTCAGCATCAGTACCAAAGTGCAAACCCAAAGGGTACTAGCTAGAATGGCTTATCTCCTCCTTTATTTTTTTCAACAATAACATCTGATTTCAGATTTACTGGAAGGAAACACTTTGATTTCTTGTTATGCTCTCTTTACCAAACATGATCTCAACACAGGTTTTAGACAGCATATTCTTTACAGGCTAATTTTTTTTTTTCCTTTAGCTTTTTCTGACTTAAAAAACACAAATCACAGAGCAAGCAGAGTTTGACTTTTGCTGCTTAAGACACCTTGGAGCGTAGTCCACAAACACAAACCCAGCTCTGCCCTTCTGAAGGGCATTCTGCCCAGAGTGCAGTGCAGAACCGCCCTAAGGAGGGCTGAATCTGGGTCAGAATCTTGCAACAAACAGCTTCAAGAATAAATCACAGCCATTTTCATCTCATTATATTTTTGATCATCCTTTACAAAGCAAATGTCTGGAACACTTGCAGTAAGTTCTGCAGAGGACATGGTTAAGGTTAAGCGGAGCTACGTGCATTCTGAACGATGAGTTTATGAGACAGAGGGACGAAGAAATTACTCTCTTTTTGAACTGCCCATTATACCTCCGTGTCTAAATGTTAATTGCTGTTGTCTAGAGGAAAGTGATTTACCCTAAGATAAATGTTACAGTCTGTGATCAGCAAGCTATTGCTCAGTGTTAAATTAGATTTTCAAGTTTATTTCTGCACCACAAAACTTGCAGCATCACAGTCACACAATGCCAAAACATTTATTGTCATTTGGCTAAAGGAAAGCGAGTGTTCCTCCGCAAAGAGCTTCATTACGGAGTCTACTGACAGTAGATCCAACACACAGCCCTTGTGCTGTTTGAATTGTACCTCATACATAGTTAAATACACAGTATTGCTCATTTAGCCTTCTCTTATCTGCTTGTAGTTCTAATAAGCTAATCATTAATGCTGATTTATAGACCTGCACTCTCTCAGTATGAAATTTGGCACAGTACTCCTCTCTCAGGATAGGCAGAGCCTGGCATAACAACAGATTTCCAGCAATCGAAGAGAAATATTATATACTGCCCTATTGCATTAGGCCTAGCCAACCCCATGAGCTTCCTGAACAATATGTGGAGGTGCAGCAGATCTTCTGCTGACATTTTCCACTTTTACAAGAACTGAGCCTTGACTCAGCTTGATGACAAGAGAACGGAGCAAAATCGATAGCACTGCTCCTGGTGCTGGGCAAAGCATTGGCTGTAATGACTGCAGAGCCTCCCCAGCCATTTCCACCACCACTTAGGATGTGCTGCTCTGCTTAGGATCCCCGCACAAACCAGTGCCCTTCAAAAGGAGGGGCAGGATCCTGCTCTGCTCAGGCTGGAAGAAGGAATAAATCAATACCCAGATTGAAGTTCCCGGTCAGCCGCTGCCACCTGCCCGCCTCTCCTCTCATGGAGGAGTTTGGTCAGGAGCCGGAGATGCAAAGGTCTCTCTCAGCCTTGCTGTGTCACTCATCACTGATCATGTCCTTTGGAAGGCCACGGGACACCGGGCACGGATTGCTGACGGGCAGGCTTGTCTGGTGAATCACCTGAGGAAGCGGTCAGTGCTCTTCTCCTCAGAAACATTGCCCACGTCTCCATGTCACAACGTGGTACCTGGCTGTGACGCCTGACCTAGTGCTAAATGAGTAGAGGCATCCAAGCTAGTTTCTCGGCAGAAGAACTTGGCTCTTATGCAGGGTTCTGCTAATGCAGCTCTTACTTCTTTGACAGCAATGCTAACTCAGTAAGAACTAGCCTGGAAATCTTTACATTGTGCTGTATTGTACAGCATAGGTATACCTAACCCTCAGAGTGAAAAGTCAGAGCAAGCCTAGAGCAGAAGAGAATAATAGAAGCTCCCATTTCTGTTCCCACTTTGAAGTATGGAATCATTTCTTCCTAAAGGAGTTTTTACTTCATTGCTGAAACATCCTTTTAACCAGACCTTCTCCTAAGCACAAACTCAAGAAATAGAGAAAGCTGATCAGAAATGAAAATACTATCCTCAAAAACCCAGGAATGCACCTGCCCTGTAAGGCACGAGAACTTCTTTAAAACACCATTTCCAGTTGAAATTAAACCTGTGTTCAGATGTTCCTAGACATCTACTTATTATCAGAGGATAGAAACTTTATATTTACATATAAGCAACATTTTGGTTATTACTGAGCTGTAGGTTAATATTATTAAAAGGAATACAAATGGAGCTTGGGTGGTAATTTTTCCCATTCCATATTTCCAAAGCAATTTTAATCAGAAGATGACACTACAGGACTATCAATTTCAGCAATGAAAGATGCTTCCAAGAATTGCTCTCATTTTATGAGTTTGCAAACAAGGCTTAGCTCAATGAGTTTAGTACTACCAGAGATTCTCTTTGCTCTGGAATCCCTCCAAAGAAAATGGTATCATGGGTGTTCTCTTTCTTCTACAGAAGAACAAATTAAATAAAATATTCACATCTTTATGAACAAATAAGATACAAAGCTCAAAACCATATGAAAGAGCATAATTTGCTTAGGCATTTTGGTAAGTGTGGTTTCCACTGAATAATTTATAATTGTTTCAGTGTGTGTGTATGTCCTCCTGTTATATATGTTCTAATTACTAATGAAGTAACTACACGATTCATAATATGAAGCTTCTCCATAGTTTTCAGTTGTTACCTCTGGGTTATTGTACAGAATGAGACCACAGACATTTGAAAATGCTCAGATGAAGAGCTAAGCAGAGTGAAAAATTAGACCCCGTCCATGCAGCTGCCGCCTGTGGAGGCACAGCACTTCACTATTGTAATATTGCTTTTTGCTGTAAGATTAGTTTTTTGAATTTTTATGGACTTTCAGCTGTATGAGTACAAGATCAGTAAGCTTTTCAGAATGAAAGAAAAGGGATTGGTATAGACTATATTCAAAGGAGCAGAATCTAGAGAAGGAAACAAGCCATTAGTCAGCTACTCACGGGGCAGAATGTTGGATGGGCCAAACACTCAATAAAACAGAGCCGATAATGTTCTAGTCCTGCTCTGATGTTTAGCTTCTGTTTCTCCAGCATCATGCTTTTATGTGTGGGTGAATTTTCTGTAGTCTTTTCATTTCTCACACTTTTAATGGAAATTCTTCAGTGCTTTTAAATTGCATTTGCTTTGCTCCTTCCTAAAGTCTTCTGCTTTCCTTATGACTTTGTCTCACTTCAGTGCTATCTACCCAGTAAACATCATCAGGTCTCCATCCCTATTTTCCATGTGATCACTTCTCTAGCTTTTGTTTTCCTTGACTATTTCCAGTCCTTTTGTTCTGTCCTTCCTAAGGAAGGGGTCTTGAGGGCCTTTTTCCCCAGTGAAGACTCTTCACCTTCCCCTCAGCCCCTTCCACCCTCATATGTTTTCCTTACTTCTTTCCGCACTTGAATTTTCATCCTTTTATTTCAGCACCTGTGCATTTCTCCATCTAGGTGCTGGACATGGAGTGCACCAGCTGCTCCCATGATTTCTTTCTTCCCATGATTTCTTTCCTCCCCACAGCTTTGTCAAATACGAATTATGTAGCTGATTTATCAGTGACTCAAGAAAACTTTGGGGTTTTTTGGTGACGTTGCGGCTCGGTCAGGGGTACCAAATCCCGTGTTCGGTAACTGGCAGCAAGGACAGATACATGCATCCAGGGCTGGTAGATAGCAAGAGGCAACAGCTCCTTGCATTGCATGGGCGGTTCTTTAGTGCCACAGGCTGGTCTGTAATGACTGAGGAAGAGAATACCATTTCCAGAATACAAGCTTTTGTGTATAAATGTGTCATTTGGTGGCCCTTATTGTTGAAAACATTGGTAGAAAATTAGATGTGAGCAACAAGGTGAATATTTGAGGCACGAACATCATGCATTTTCAGTTCCCACTGCTAACTGATGTAGTACCCTCCTCCTTCCCTCAAGGACTTGCTGATTTCTTGTACCTACTCTTCACTGTAATAAGCTGAAGCACAGGCTTCCTCTTAGCTTGATTTCATTTACTTTCCTGCTTTCTTCTCACATTTCCTTAAGATTCATTTTTCATCCCTTTTAGTATGACAGCAACAGTGCCTGGCTCCATTACAGAAGAGGCTATTTGCTCTATTAGGATGTGGTGACAGCAAATGAGGCTTGCACAACTTCTCTAACTGCCTGGGAGACAAGTCTGCTTTACCCCAGCTGCTCCCAGGCCTGGGCACAGCCAAGGCAGGTCCTGGTGGATCTGCAGCACCTCAGGCATCGCAGCTCCTGAGAGGATCTCCTGGTTTCCAGAAAGTCCCTCGGTACTCTAAGCTATTGTGAGGTGTGCTTGGTCTCTGCAGCCACTCAGGACACGGGAACAACCCGTCTGCCTTTCCTCCCCTTTCCCAGTCCCTGGAGGTGCAGGGAAGGTTTGTGTTACATGATTATGTTCCCTCCTGTCTGCCAAGTGTCTTACCTGTTGGAAGAGGCATATCTGAAAATATATAAAAAGGCTGGGCAGGGACATCAAACCAGCTGCCTCTCATGCTTTTCTGCAGGATTTGAGTTCAGATTCCCAGTCCATCCTGGATTCGTAGACCTTCTGTCTTTGTCCCCTCTGCTTTGAAGATCATGGAGTCTACCTGCATCTAAATATTCTCCATTTTGCCTATCTTAGGCCAAAATTCTTTCCTCTCTTTCCCCCTGCTTTAAAGCAGTGTACATTTACATTCATGCCTTACATTTATGCCTATTTGTATCACTATAAAGCAGAAGAGAATCAAGCCTTACAATTGTAAACAAGAAATCCCCAGAGACACAATAGCATTGCTACCCACTTTGATTTTTTCCCTGTAAGTAAAAGATAATTGGAAAACCCTAATTAAAATTGATCCTGATTTTCTGAAACATTGAATGATGCTGTCCTAAATCAAAATTATAGCAGCTATTTATGTAACAATCATGATACTAAAGACAAAAAAATAAATTGTCAAAACAGCTAAGAAATATTATCAATATTGTTTTGCTGGCTCATAAAACAAGAGCAGTCTTTGAGCTGCAGAGTGGTATATTCTTATTCAGGTAGGTGGCTTGCAGAAATCCAAGAAATCTGTTCCCAGAATGGAAAATGTCACAAAAGCTAAATCTCAGCGTGGCAGTAGCAGTGGCAGCAGCCAAGTGAGGACTCACTGCTGGCTTGATAGAAATAAGAGATCATCAACAAATCCAGCCAGGGCTGCAGAAAGGACTGATGAGAATTAGGTAGGTTTTGTCTATAGAGGTGAGGATGGAAGAGAAGCAGAAGGAAGCAATCCAACCTCCCAGTCCCAAAACTGAGTCAACTCCAAGCAAAACTATAAAAGCCATGAAGGAGCAAAATTTAGAATATGTTTCTTTTTCTACTATGGAGAAAAAAGAAAAGTATAAAAGACAATATTTTTAGAAAGATACTGGGCAACATAATTAGCTAGGAGACATGCCTGTAGTTTTAATTATATATGAATATTAGTATACACTAAACATTCTGCAAAATGTTTTTTTTAAATGAAACAAAAAGTGCAAAAACAATTCTTCATATTATTCTAAAGAACACTGTTGTAATCTTAAAAGCTTTTAGACCTGCTGCCCTAAACTAGCTGTCAATTCATCCTAGTTGAAATATTCAAAAAGTTGTTGTCATTCACTGAAATATGTGCCAAAGTAGAGCTTGCCTTCCTGTAAATGATAACTTTTAATGCTGTTAATGAAGTCATCCTCTGCTAATGCATTCAATATTTTTCTTGGAGCAAGAACCACAGCTTTCTGGGTTTCAGTCCATGGTTGTTGTGCCATCCTTTTGATTTTCGTAGCTGCTTCTAAGTTGTAGAGTAGCCATTAAACTTGACAGCAATGACAGCTTTGGAAAGATAGCAATATTGTATGCTGGAGATGATTACCAAAGCCTTTATTACTTGAGTGCTTAGAAATAGAGAAGCACGGTAATGTCTAAATCCCACAAAAGCTGATTATTGTCCTCCTGAGCTTCAGACACAGATCAAGAAAATGCATATGAATAGTAGGAAAGGAGCTACAAAAACAGGATTGCTGAAAACATTGTTCTGGGCTAGATATCTTTATCCAATATCCTCTTTATCAGTTTTGAATTGCTAGGGACCATTACTTAAAAAAAATAAAATCACTCAGTGCACTGAATCTGTAATTACTATTGTAGTAACTTATATGGTGCAGACTTTTAATCTCTAGTTGTTTGTACATACACTGTGAAGCAGCAAGAGAATACAGAACATATATATTTTTGAGATAGTAATCAATGGAGCAAACAGAAAAGCAATACCAAGATAAGACTTTGTTCAGAGAGAGTAGAGAAACCACAAGTTTTTCAGAAGGAGCTATGGGGAGAAGTTTATCATCTGTTCACTGTAGACAAGCTCTTTCTGAATAGACCATTTAATGCTGAATAAATGAAGGACGAAGAGTTGGTTCCTCTAGGACATAAATATGGGATTCCAGGTATAGGATAACTTTTTAACCAAAGTTTTTGCTTCAGTCATTAAATTAGCTTTTCTCACTGTAAGGGATCCAAGGCAACAGCAGCAAAATGTTCACTTCTTTTTCAGTACTGCACTGCCTCTCCTACATCTTCCATAAAATGGAATTCAAACAAAGAATACAAATACTGGCCTCTGAACTTTTATGAGGCGTGCTTTGAAGCTAAAAAGAAATAATACAGAAAAGGACATATCAGCAAGAAACAATCAAAGCTGAAAAACAAAAACCTAAATCTGCAAAACAAAAGCCCAGACCTTCAGGCCTGACACACACACATATATATGTATGTATATCAGCCTTCAGTACAGTGGTCTACATCCAACTTTCCAAGCCAATACAATGCCAGAGATTTTTCATTTTGGTCATTGTGACAGGGAACTAAAACGAAGGCTGATATGGAGAGAAAATCCTCTCCAATGGAGTTTGGGTGTAGAAGCCAAACTTCAGGCAGATGTGTGCAGGACATATGGCCACACTAATTTCTGGTTGACACCTGTAATTTTTTAAGACCTTGAATTTCCTGTGTTTGACAAGAAATAAACAGTTAAGTTCACACATCTGGCACGCTTTGTACACATTTTGTGGACTTACTGGAACTTGCATTTTCTGTGATTAAACACATACTGGCAGGTTCAGTCTCATCTATCCATTAAAGCATAAGAGAAAAACTCTAGCGTTTTTTAATAGACCAAAGTCTATTCAATACTTACAAACTACTTGTAGCACTATGTAATTACTACAAAGCTTGGTGAGACAGAAAAATTCCACCTACTTGCAAATTTGAAACAAAGGTATATTTACCCACAGTTAGAAAGTTTGAAGCATTTAATTTTACAACTGTAAGTGGATACCCCCCCCTAAGAGTAATGAAAACTCTGCTCATCCCTCAAGTAAGCCCCCAGCACCACTTAAAACTTGGCAAAGAAACAGTTTCAGAGACAGGCGCAAGAGGGTACAAACTCAGACTGGTTCTACCTACTGAAATACACACTTACTGGAAAAGACAGGCTTAGGCCATAAAATAACAGGCCTTCCTTCAACAGCTGGCTTTACAAAAGGGAGAAGGTCTCCTCCTCCGTAGTTGGAAAGAAACAGTACCCACTGAGAACTGAACAGAAGAGGTTAGAAATACTGGTGTCCGCTTATCTCTTGTGCAGACCTTTTGGATGGAGATCCGCAATGTTGGCACAAGAAGCAGCTGAAGGAGGGAGTCTTACTGTGGCAGGACAGCCCTGTTTTGGGTAAAGAATGCGTAATAAGCAGATAAATGGTTTCAATAGAGAATTTTGAAGGCCATGGTGCTCAGAGTGAGACCTTTTGCTTGATTATCCATGAAATTAATATTAAAGTTAACACCCCTGAATATGATAATGAGCTGAAAGAAGTACAGGCTAAACATATATCGTGTTAAACATCACCCCAGGGAAGGGAACAGCTAAGCCTGGGGTATAAAGGATATTGAAGAAAATACCCTTGGGGGGAGAGAAGAGATTGAAGATCCAGAAGGGGCAGTTGATGGGGTGTGCTCCTTCTCCTCCACCCAAGACAGGGACGTCTTCTTGGTAAGCATTGTGCCTTCACCTTTTGGTGAAGAATACCTGGGATAGCATCTTGCTGGCACTATCATCATGTATTAGCACAACTGCAGTAAGTGTATTTATCAACGGCAATTCCAAATTTTTATATCTGTTGCCTTAATAAATTACCTGTCTTTTTGAACTTTGTGAAACTGTCTCAGTGAAAGTCCTTTAGGGGGCTCTGACAGGCAAATGTTGACTCTGATAAATGGCTATACACCTAATCCTTTAGACTTAAGCTGTTGACCAAGTCTGGGACTAAGACTGGACCTAGCTGCATCCAGGCTCCTCTCTGAGGAGTTTAGAAAACAAGGGAGTCCTTTCTGAACCCCATAACTCAATAGGAGGGCCTCCCTCAGCCACACATCAGACTCATACCCTTTTATGCAGCACCCGTGAACAAGCCACAGGAAAAAGAGAAAGTCCCACCTGTACAGGGTACATCCACTGCTATGAAAAGAACTCTATACAGCACTCAGAGTTCACTAGTTCCTGTTTCCTCTTCCACCCTCCACGTGTGTGAGAGACACAAGGGCCTCACTTAAACAAAAATAAAAGAAAAATGAACAAGCTATTGTGTTTATGCAGGAACTCCCTTAAAAATAGCTTAAACCAAGCATCTGCTAACAATGTTTTAGCAATCACTACAGCCATGTATTTGATTCTCTCGAGACACATAGCTGTAATAGCTGAAGACAGCAAAGAAAGTGGGATGGGACACCAGGGGGTCAAATATTCCAGAATTCCATTAATATTTTCTTGTTCTAATATGAAAGTCCCAAGTTAAAGATTCTCATTGTGCTAGTATAAAGCCTTTGTTTAGACTTATGCATCTGTCCTACTGAAAGTTAAGAACACTGCCTTTGAAACCTCCTGATGTTGACTGTTGTCATAAAATGCACCCTTGAGATTTACTACGATTTTCTGTGAAGTTATAAGCTCTTAAATTACATTAGTTCCATAAATGAAGAGAAAGTGAGTATATGATGTGCACCAATAAAGTGAACTTCTGCAGATGAAGTAATAAGAAATTCTTACCCAATAATTACCCAATATTTGAAGTCCCTCAGAGTCACCTTCAAGCAGTCAGAGAAATAAGAAAAAAACCAAAGCCCTTGTGGTTATATTATTATATTCTTCTCTCACGAGGAAGGGACTGGCTGGGCCACTCAGAGACTCTCTGAATTAAAATCTATTAGTTCTTGCAAAACAAACAAACAAGGCAACAAACAAACAAAAAACCAACCCAGAAAAACTCACCCACCCAAACTTTTACAGAAAATGAGGAGCCCAACTCTTCCAGTAAAACAAACAAGGGTGACTGGATTGCCCAAGAAAGACCTGGAGAAATCAAGACTAGCTAAGAAATCACTGTTCCAGAGAGCATCCTGTGCTGCTTTTTGAAGTAAGAACCAAAATCTGTAACCCTAAGGTTAGAAAGAAAGGATGTTTGGAAATTATAACATGGTAGAAAGAAAACCACACCCAGCTGGAACATCAGCGGTGACTGTCCCCCTTTTTGAAGAAGTCAAACGTGCCCAAGGCCTGGTGGAGGTTACTGCTGCAGCCATGCAGGAAAAGGAGCTGCCATGAGGGCAGGGAGGGGAGGGGTAGCAGAGACAATAAAGGTGATGGGCAGTGGGAAGGTCAAGATTAAAGATCACTCTGGGTAGAAAAACATCTCTCAGCACACCAGCCCAAAGTGGAAACTCTCCCAGACTGAACCTCTACGTTACTGTGCGCAAACTGGTAACAGTTTGTTGCTTCCTCCATCCCCTTTTTAACCCCAGTAGGAACGGGCACAGACTTGATGTGATTAGGTCACAAAAAGGGGAGTAGGAAAGGCTTCCCAGAGACCCAGCCTCGTAGCAGTGTTTCACAGCCATAATGGAAACACCCCAACTGCCAGGCACCAAACTGTCATGGATGCACAACTTGTGATGGTGCCGTCTCCAAGCCGTGGTGTGAAACCCTGGGAGGGGACTATCCCAGCTCACTGCAGGTAGTGGGAGAAGCATTCGCTGTGACTTTTCCCTTCTTGCTTTCCTGGTGATGGCATCTGTGCTATATACAGCACTGACTTGATTGAGATGAGAAAAATAAAACCAACTGCTTTGCCAAAGGAATTGTTTTCTCAAAATCTTGATATAATGAAAAAAGGTTATTTGAAACCATTTTCTGAGAGAAAAAACAGAAATTTGGCTAACCTGATCAGTCAGAGCATCAGGCTCCACTATCTAGAAACTGAAAATTGGTGTTAAAGAGTCAGACGGATGGTGCCTTAGTAGATGTGGATTCACTGGGCTTTGGGACTTTTTACCTGCACTTGTTCATGACTGTTGATGACTTGACTTTCACCTGAGTTTTGGATTGGCAGCTCAGAGGACTAGCATCCTTAAATTAAAAAAAAAAATAAATAAAAATCTGCAATGTAAATGTAACTTAGGCCATGCTTCCCATCAGTGCTTTTTATATACTTTGGCTAAGAAACAAAGGCTGGTTTTCATGCTGACTCTACTATATGACTACTCTTACCTGTGCTAGAGCCCTTCTTTGTTGTCCTTTTATCTATGTTATGTTCACTGTAGCTGCTGAAGATTACTGACCTGTACTTTTCAGGTAAGATCTGAAGCTGGAGCAAAATTTAAAGCTATGCCATCAACTGCCAGTGTAACTCAAGCATGTTGCGTAAGTGGGGACACTAGGGTCTAGTGTTACAGAAAGATCAGAGCTTACAGCCTGGCAAAACATCATTTGATACATGCACTGAGTAAACATCACACCATTTCTCAGCTGGCTGGTTTGCTAATGTGGAATACATATCACTAAAATCAGTGGAAGCAAAGTACAGGCTCCTGGAGTCAGGTAGCGTCAATTGGATGACTTCACAGAGCTGAAGCAAAATTAAAGGCATCCAACCAAAGGGATATTCACTGAACACAGAGCTGCCAAACCTTCAGCTGAAGGCAGGCAAGTTTGGGTTTTATTGCTTTTGGGTTTCTGCTGCTTCTCCTTTCATACTGCAATACCTGGCATCTACTCAATAGGTTAAAGTACAGGCACAGTCTTTGTAAATGGTGAACACGTAATGAGAATACGTAATACTTCACCCTGTACTAACCTTGTTTCATTTCCACTTTGTTTCCCCTTTCTCTGCTTCATTTGTATCATCTTGATTTCTATCCTGTGACCTTGTTCATTTGTAGAAGACTCCTCTATGCTCTTGATAGATTTTCTGATGTGGAAGTATCTTTCAACTGCAAATTTCTCCCTTTGGATTGCTTCTTTCTGTGAGGAGTTGCTTCTGATGTGTCATTGTATGGTGGTGTAGCGAGAGAGAGGTCATCTTTCTGAGAATTCGGAGTAACATCAAACACACATATGAGCTAAATTTTTAATGTCTGATCACACTGCTCCTGATAGCATTAGGCACTGAAAACAAGCTTAACTTCCAACATACACATAGACCAGGGACTGATATGAAGAAAGACAACATAGTCTTTTGAAGAGTTGCAAAGGCTTCATGTTGGGGCATGTGCCAGAAAATCCACACTGGTAGTTAAATTAACATTGATAACCCTATGAGAAATATCCCAGCTAAGTAAAATTCTGACTCAATGTTACAAGTGTTAGTTTTCCTAGGACCTTAGCTAGTAACAACTCTAGTATTTGGTTGTATTATAAAACATCATAAAACTTATCATGGTTTTCAGAGTAATTTTGGAGTCTATCGTCAAACACCATCCATAAAACAGTATGAAAACCAGAATTAAAGTGCATTTTTACTAACAAAAGTCATCAAGTTCCTACCTAACTGCTAGTGCAGAAACTATATTACAATCGGTATATCCATTTCAAGTACAATACTTCAACTGATGATATCAATGTGAGCTCAACAGTAGGAATAAAGCCAGAGTATGCATTAGAGATTGCCACTTTTGATTAAGATTTTTTGAATAGTAAGAAACATTTTGCTTTCTTACTGAATCTTTTACCATTTGAATAGGTTGAAATTTAATACAGGCTATTTCAAACTTGAGCTAGCCTGATGAAATATGAAACATGAATCAGTTTAAGAATTCAGAAGACCCTAAACTTATTGCAGACGTATCAATGCATTTAGCTGATCTAATCACCTCCAGCACTTTTTGCTGAGCACTTGCACAAAAATTGCTTTTTGCACAAATGAACTTTGTCTTTCAAACTGTCTGAGGCTTGTTCAAAATTACCTTCAAGTGCATGGTTTTTTTTTTTTTAGAGCTTTTTAGTACATTGGCTCCCCCTCCTGTTCATTTGGTGTAAGCAATAAAGTGATCAAATGGTGCCAGTTACAGAAGTTTCTCAGCACGATTGCACTTTGGAAGCGTGTATTTGAGGCTCCCAAAAAAAGACTATTTCTCAAGTATCCCTGTGAAGGACACAATCCTTGTTCAATACACACGTCCAAAACAGTGGTGTATAGAAAATAATACAATGCCACTGTGTGAGGGATAGTTAAAAAAGACAAATCCTTTCCAGTGAATTAAAACAAAAAATAATAAAAAATTAAACAATGAAAAAGACAATGAAAAAAGGACTTTCAAGTAAAGTCATTACATGGAAACTTTAAAAAACAGTCCACTACAGAGTTAAGAGATGTGTAAATGAAAGAGTATGTTTGAAGTGTGAAGTACAAGAAGCTGCCTGCAGTTCAACCAGTATCAACAGGTAAAATGAAGAAGAGAAAGGCCAGATGGGTAAGCTAACCCATGACAATTTGTACATCAGAATCAGAATTAAAATCAGTCACTATGGCCAAAATCTGTGGAGTTGAAAATGTGGTACCTTTCCATTAAAAACAGCACTGGGAAGAACTTGAGGTTTTACATGAATAGCAGGTAAACTGACAGAATAATTGGAAATAAAATTAGAAGGTGCCATCAGCCATATGTAGAAACCTGATTTCCATTCTTCTCTGTTCTCCAAACAATGAATCAGCAGTAGAAGGAAAAATGCTAAAAATGCTTTCAGGAAAAGGCTGGTTACAGTCAGCACAGGCACATTCCTGCAACAAGACCTAGGTGAGAGCATCAGGTTCTCCAGGCTACATGTAAGTGACACCAACAGTATCTTTACAGTTCAGTGTATGTGGAGCATTTTTCCTACTTGTCTGGAAGCACTGCACATCAGGGAATGCCCACATCATCATGCTGCAGCTCACTGTAAAAAAATCCTGACATATACAGCAGGTAAAAGCCACATAAAGCTCTTACCTGCTTCAGTTAGCCTTATTAAAAATTTAAAATTAAAAAAGATCAACAAAAGGCAATGTCGCATAGATTAAGAACCATCAGGCATCTTAAAAAGAAATTGTCACCAGTCATGACTAAATGGGGACATCAGCAGTGAATTTCTGCAGATTATTGTAAGGATGAGAATACCACTCAGTTTCCGTCAACAGCTTTTGAGTGCTTATGACCAAAAGACGGCCAGTGTGGTAAAATGGGGACAGCACAGTCATACATACAAAAATATATTTTAACACACAGAGAACGAGGAAGGGGAAGATGATTCTGGAGAGTGGGTGATTCTGCAAGGAACAAGGCAGGGGCTCACATTGCCTGAGCAAGCTGCAGTGAACAGCATTAATGAGATGTAAAACCAGCGGAGTAATGACTTCTGATCTCCACTGCCAGGTTTATTTTTATCCAAGACTGTTTAAAATTAAATGCATAAACAACCTGGAAAGAACACACATTCTCCCCTGCTCCAAGGTATGTGTTTTGAACACTATGCTATAGTTAGCTCCTCCTTTGCTCATTTTCTTTCTGGCTCTCCTTTTGCATAATGACAGCTCCCACAAAGGTAGAGACTATCTTCTCCCCAGAGCACATGTTCTGTTTGGTGGTTAGCGCAGCCTTCTGGAAATTTGGAGATGCAAATCTATATCCTGTCACAGAAGCAAACGTGTCATCCATATCTCACCTCCTGTGAGACCTCTAACCAGAAACTAATTATTCAAAAGGTGACCATCATATTTTCTATATTTCAGATCAAAAGAATGATCTTGGAAAAAAACATGCAAGTACTTACGAGCAAGCTCTGAATCATGAGCCAATGGCAAGAACTACCTGGAGTCCTGACTCATCCATTGCAGCACTGGAAAGGGACAGGATTTCACACCCTCCCCAGGGTTAACATTTCCTACCGCTAGCTCTGGGCTGCTCACCTCCCAGAATAACCTGGTTTTCAGGACATCAGTTTGAAACGGTTCACCTTGTCCTATATGCAGTAACACAGAGAATTCTGTTGGCTTTGGCCCTGGAAGAGTTTTTAGGATGTGTTTTAGATAAAGGCAAACGAAGCTTACTGCAGAGGTAAATGTGTGCACTTCAACGGCCTTTGATACACATGAGAGACTAGAATATCTAACAGTTCTTAACTATTAGCCGTTTAATTTCTGTTCTTTCCCATAAGAGAAGCATAAGGTACCACATTTGTTCTGGATCACCGATACTGTATTTTATAGCAAGAAAGGAAAGTATTACATAATCCTATACATGACTAGTTGTATTAAAATGAACAGATCTTTAACTGAAGCAATTACCTACAATTGCAGACAGCTACAAATGGAACTTTCCCAAATTAAGCTGTTTGTAGAGTGATTACACTTCAATTGTTAGACTCTAAATAAAAAAGAGCTTCTATATCACTAAATTTCAATGGGATGCATAAATAACTTTATTTTAAAAGTACCCTACCTATTTAATTTTGGTTTCAAAAAGTCATACTGTGAAAAGGTGTACTTTTTAATTTTACTTTTCCAGTCATTACTGACATCGTCAATCTTTATACATTTGCGTAACTTCATGTGAAAATATTACAAGATCAGTTTTAAAGGCATGCCCCATCATATTTGTGAACTAGTCGCCAAGAATCATTTTTATGGGATGGTGCAATGTTTGGCAATGGTGCCTTGATTCCCTAATTTGGAACTTTAAAGGAACTACTGAAATACCAAGTGCCTAGACTGATAACACTGTCAGAAAGAAAAACACTGTAAGCTTGCTACTTCATAAACCAAAGGCAAACCCCACTCCTCCCTACTCTATAAAACTAGAAATCAAAGAACTAAAGCTTGATTCTACAACCAATCTGGACGTCTCCCTCCTACCCTCCAAACACCTCACCCAGGCACCTGCATTAACACTTGACAAATAATAATCTAACCTTCCATTTCAATATTCGTATTTCACTGAGCCACTACTAGAAATACTATAACATTGTGTTTGTCCAGTGGTAAATGGCTGCTAGCTATTTACTACAACAAATCTTACAAGTTGTTGCTGTCCAGGGCTGTATACATAGAAAGAAAGACAAAATTTTAAAGTTCAGAAGGGTCTTTTCCCTAAAATGTTAAGTAAACAAGGATGCACCCTCAGTCTGGAATTAAAAAGTTCCCTTTTCTCCATCTTCAGCCTATGTATAAGCTGCACTTGTCTTTGTACCAAGATCTCGGAGGTGCACACAGAACAAGCCAAGCTAAATTGTGTCCTCTACTTTGGACAAAGGATCACTCTGCTTTCCCCTGAAGGCGCTTTTCTGATGACAGGTAACTTACGTTTTTGTAAATAGTTGCCTGTGCAGAATTAAATGCCACCTTACTGCAAAATCCTCTTCTCTACAGTCCATTTCTTCTCCAGCTCAACTAGGAAAGAAGAGCAGCTTAGTTTTTTTCATTTCATAAAGGTGCTGATGGAACAGAAAGTGTCACAAGTCTCTCCATGAGATCCACCATAATCATTTCAGAAGACTGCAAAGCTGTGTAAGGTTACATTCTGTATCTAGAACTGCTCTATCGGGATTTTGGTTCAGTGAAAACTTAGTTCTACTAAGGTGCTATGACAAACATCACTTCTGAAAATTGGAACAGTAATAAACTATTACGAGTCAAAGGTATCTCTTAACAAGGTTTTAGTAAAGAAGCTGCTGTTGGTTAACATTAAGTCTGCCCTCCTATTTGCAAGAAAACCTGCTTGAACATTTAGTTTGGAAAAAAAAAAAATCACAACACATATGTTAGCAACCATTGAGACAACTTATTAGTAATATTAATTCTTTTCACTCATTAATTCTGAGTAACAGACCTTTGCAACTCAGTCATTAAGCACACTATTCTACTTGACACAACTCAAACTCAGCCAATCCTACAGCACAGCTACAGCTTTCACGCTACTTCGAGTTTTCTCCCGTCCCACTCTGGAAACACAGCAAAAGCACTATTAAAGAGAACACCTCTGGAAGAGCTTTGCTTGCTCTAGTCCAAAATACTTTCTAACTTTGCCACACTTCCCATGCCAACTCCATCAGCCTTTACTTTTTTTACAGGCTGAACTTTTGCTTTTTTCCTAATGATGTAAAACTGGACTCCCAACTTTTCTCTACATTCTGTTTTTCACTGAATTTCAGACACATACAGCAAACAAGACTTTTAATATTTTTAATTTACAGTATTGATCGTTCCGAGTTATGCCTTACTGTTGATACACAGTAAATACATTCATCTGAACAATTCACTTAGTATGAAAAAATGCAGTCAAAACATTAAAAATACCGCTTTACACTGTGCGAAATAGGACCTTCAAAAGCAATGACATCGGCTACAGCCAGGCACAGAGGAAGACTATTTCCTTTTAGTCTACCAGCGCATTCATTCCTGTACCCCTTCATCTGAAATTGCCTGTAACATTAAGTTTTAGGTGAATGCTTCTGCTGAATTAAGAAGATATAATAACTGTCAGCTTGATCTTTAGCACTTGTATTTCCAGAACAGGGTGTTTTTCTGTTCTATTCATTACGCTAGTAATGGCTGTTTTGGGAAGATTTACTGAACAAAGGGTTTCAGTAACATTTCAAAACTGAAGATGTTTCTAAAGGGGAGTTACACTCTACTGGTGCATGCAGCTGTCAACATCTGGACAAATTATAAAACATGCTTCCCCTAGATAAAAGAAAAGTGGCTGGGCACAACTGCCATTTCTCAAATAGTACTTAAGTCAGATGAAATGCATTTTTATCGCAAGCTTTAGACAGATTAATATATATCACACCACCTAGCAGTGATTAAACTTAGAAAAATATCTTGGGGCTTTGGGATTTTATTTTTTAATCTTTGTTGGTTTGGGTTTAAAAAAAACAAAACCTTTGAAATAACAGAAGACATATGGTGGAAGATGCCAAAAACCACCCTGCTTTTTAATGCGAAAGAGTTGGGCTGTCAAAGCTATTATGCTGTTGATAATTACTCATTTGATTATTTATATAATTCTTTAAGCAATGAAGAGGCAGGAAATGTTTATTTATTTTTTTAATTCTTTGATCAAGAATGACTGAACATTATAGTCATTTAAATCAACCCAATTACACAGTTTCCATTAAGTTAATGGCTGCCAAACAAGCGTGTACTCCAGTGACCCATTGTGAGCAATGTTATCTGATGGGTAAGACAGATTTTAAGGTTAGACACAGAACATGTAAAAATAGAAAGTTTAAAAACCAATCTCATTACTGACATTTCCATTGCCATCTCCTTTGTGAAATAAATAAGGCAGCAGATAACTTTTACTTTGAAGTGGCATCTTTGAGGTATGCTATTAAATCTACTCTCTCAGACTTCTTCTTAATACCCGCAAAAATCATCTTTGTTCCTGGGATATACTTCTTTGGATTTTCCAAATACTCCATCAGAGTATCCTCACCCCAGGTAATACCTAGAGAGAAGAAAAAAAAGATAGTGAGTGACTTCAAAATAACAAACACACACTTATATTCTTGTCCTCCATATTATTTTACTTTTCAGCAGATTTCAGTGCTTATGGAACTATCACCAATAACCGAGTACTTTTGTCCCTGGTAACTCAAAAGAACAGCTGTAAGCTTACCTTTATTCTTATTAGCATCCGTATAAGAGAAGCCCTCAGCCTGTCCAGTTTTGCGTCCAAATAGGCCATTCAGGTTGGGTCCAGTCTTGTGCTTGCCTCCCTTTTCAACTGTATGGCACTGGGAACATTTCTGGACAAAGATCTTCTTGCCCTTCTCAATATCTCCCATTTTCAGTACTAGACCAAGAAGACACACAGAGGTCAGTACTGCAATTTCAAGGTCACCTATTTAACAGACATTTTAAAAGCATCCTGTTGGTTTACAAAACTGTACGTAAGGCCCATCACTCTAGCCATTCTCCAGCACATTTTCTATCCACAAGCTATAGCTCCTGGGTTTGAAGATTAGCCTACAATCATTAGACTTCCTAAAAGGTATCAAGGTGATAAACAGGCTTGGAGAGCAGGAAAAACCTTCCCTCAGCCAAAGTAATTGCATCACAGCATTTAACCAGTACGGAGATAATTTCTAAAGAGCAAATCGAATGCAACTTCCATATATAGCTTGTATAGCTATAATAGGAAAGTTTCCTGGTCACAGAAGCCTTGTGCAGAGGAACAGTTCTGCTTGCACAGATCCGTTTCAGCTGGAAAAGCACCCCAGCACCCCACCCTGGAAGCAGGGCAGGGCGGCAGGCCCAAAGCTGGCCCACTCCCCTCTTGCCACAAGCCGGGTGCCTCCTGAGCGCCCGCCAGCAACGACGCTATTTGCACGCGGTATGGCGACAGCACCCAAGGGCAGCCTCACCTCTCGCCCCCGGCCCTACCTCCGCAGAGGCTGACCTTGAGACGAGGAGCAGGCTCCTGGCCCGGGGGGGGGGGGGGGTCCCCCGGCAAGGGGGG
>VXBL01010529.1:354040-384470 GCA_013400195.1 Aramus guarauna | reverse complement strand
TCCAGGCAAGCGGCGCGACCCCGGCACGGCCCCAGCGCGGCGGCCGGCGTAGTCACCCCGCAAAGGCGCGCAGGCGAGGCCGCGCCGCTCCCGACCTCGAGCAGCCGCCGGCAGAGCCCGGGCACGCCGGGTCTCCCGGGCCGCAGCCGCCCGCGGTGGGGCCACTAGGCCCCACGGTGACCTTCCACCGCACCCCGGCCGCCTCCTTAGGCCGCGGCTCCGGGCTCCCCCGGCCCGGCCCGCAACGGCGGGAATCGCGCTCTCAGGACGGAGGAGAGCANGGCTCAGGGCGCCAGGCCCAAGCCCAGTCGGGCCTGTCCACACACGGGCCTGCCCCGCCGGCTGCTGCCCGCACCTGCCTGTCCGGCCGCCCCACCGACGCTGCGCCCACGGCGATAACCACAGCCCGAGTAACTCCCGCACCGTCCGGTGTCTGAGCCCAAGGACACGCCGTACTCCGCCCTATGTAAGCCGGTGTCGCCGCAACCAAGCTACGCCGACAGTCTGCCCGCCCCTCTCGGCGTGATAACCAATCAAGTGCCGGCTTTGGGATCGCTGATTGGTTACTGTGTGCCTATACGCCAAGGTGGACGTCACGGCGCCGGAGGCTAGCGGGGTAGGTTGCGACTGGCGGGCCCCCGGGCTTCCTCCCCCTCCCCCACCTTGCGGAAAGGCGTCAGACGTAACTCTGGTACGTAAAGAGCGACGGGGCGCGCGGGAGCGGGAGCGGGTTTTGAGCGCATGCGCACAGCGGAATGCGAAGCAAGGGTCGCGCGGCGCACCGAGCTGGCTGCGACCTCAGCGGGAGGTTCAGGCGGCCGCGTGGCGGCGCGGTGGGCAGGGCCCAGTCCGTGACGTAGTTGGGAGCCCCCGCCCCTCCTCCCTCCCCCCGGCGCTGTGGCGGGGGTTGCCAGAGGTGAGAAGAGGGGCTGTGAGGCGGCGGGGGTGAGGTCATCAAAGTGCTGTCCCCTGCCGTACGTGTCGCTGAGGTCTGACGGTTTTCTGTAGGGAGCCTAGAGAATAAAGAGGTGGAAGCGCCGCAGGTAGCAAAAATGAGGGTCAAACCCTCCCGATTTGAGAAGGGCTGGCCAGGAGCGCTGGGCAGGGAGCTGGAGAGGGGGCAGGTATGTGACTGAATCCTACATCTCATGTAGCGTACTAATATCTTACGGTTTAGAAGACGATGAGAATATTACTGAAGGGACCACCACAAGAAAAGAAGATGGCCCCAGATGTCTTCCCAGCATGTTGGATAACACTGTGGTGCTCGAAGAGAATATGTCGATATCCATACGTTGTGGACTTCTACACAGAATTTAAATCATGAATTTCAAGCATGACCGCCATCTCACTGGCAAGGTGGAAGAAAAGCTGTTAAAAAAGCCTAGTGTAATAATGGCCAGTGATCAAAAGGTAGTGATGACAGGAGGTGAACTGTTTGCCTTAACTGTGGTCATTAAAACTGAGAATTTCTCACTGTCTGCCATTTGAAAAACTTTTTTTTTTTTTTTTTTCTCTGTGAACTTTTATGCTATGCTGGAATTGATGTGTGTTTCTGTAATTGCCCTGTGGAGCAGTGCTCGCCTAAGGTGCCAATGTGAAGCAAGAGGGAATGAGGACATGGTAACACTACATCAAAGGTTCCTCTCATGGCAGAATTTTGCAGAGAATTCATAAGAATATTCAGCAAATTATTACTTCCTAGTTTGGAGAGAGTGCATTGTTTTCCATTGCTCATGGTATCTAGAGCATGAGACACATTTGTGCAGTTTGTAACATTTCATCACAAAGTATATACAAAATATTTTATTAATACGTTCCTAGACTTGAACAGTTAACACTAATCTTCATGACAGTACACTTACCACAATAAGACTAATTTGCTTATGATAACAGCTGAATTCAGACCAAAGTAATATACGTGCAATGGAACCACTTTAAATTGGCATCTTGACTTCTCTTGTTGTTGCCCAACTTAAATCTCAAATCATGTCAGACTTCCAGAATTATGAGGCTGACTGGAAAGGTACTAGTTTAAAGGCATTTTCTGTTTCTTTTATTTGCCATTTGGTTTTGAACCTTAATGGTGCACTTCACTCATGTTTTTTCAGTTTCTGTACCATGATTGTAAGGACTGTAATTTTTAATTTTTTTATTTATTTATTTAGTAAGGCTTCTGTGTCTTAAAAGATTCCAGGAGCCAGATGTATGTAACTTAATATCACAAGACTCATGATAAGACCCCTGGTCTCTCTCGTCTTTAAAAGAGGAAGGAGCTAAAGTATCGTTTAAGCTGCTTTAAGAAATTACCTTAGTGTAAATTCTTAAGCTTATTTAAGCACTTGATGCTGACTGATGCCCACTAACATCCATTGAAAGGTTCTCCCTTTCTTCATAGAATGCAGACTTCAAGCATCTATAACTGTCTTCATTTCTATTGGGTTTTGTCTTCTAAATATGTATGCTCCATATTGAGTATTACGTGTTGAGCTTCATGATGCATGTGGAGGGACGTTGTAGCAATGTTATTTTATTTTTTCTCCAGGAAACTGTTTTTGAAAACTGCACCTTAATTCAAGACAGTTGAATCTTTTTTTGTTAAACTTTTGAAATAATGAAATAATGCCCTCGGAAAATACTGAACCTGTGAGGTTTTCAGTGCTAAAGATTAGTATATTAAAAATCAGTCTGTAAAATGAACTGTTGTCTTCTCTGCCTTACACCTGACCACTCAGATGTCTGCTGTGTGAGTGACTGCCAGTAGTCATGATTCAATACCCTTTCATGAAGGTATAAATGATACAAACGGTGTGTTTGTGGGTTTGCATACTGTACTGCTAGTGGAAGAAGAAGTTCTATCTAATGTAAAAATACACTAGTTTAGAAGGTGTATTTTCACCAGTAAGAAGAGGTATCTTGAACAGAGAGGACTTGACTTCACTTGTTTAAGCCCAAATGGGCTTAAACTAAGTGTGAATCTGGAGCAACACAGTGGTAAGAACCAGTCTGTAAGTAAAGTAGACAGTGCAGGAAGGGGGGTTGTTCAAGGTACTCAGTGTTTTACTTTTTGAAACATTCTGTAACAGGACAGAGAAATAGCGAAATTTTACCCTTCGATGCTAAATATAGCATCTGTGGTGTATGTTATGCATGAATCCTACATGTCGTTTGACTTCCTCTGTAGGACAGAATATGTTGTGGGACTTCCAGAGGCAATGCTGAAGGTGAAGTCAGGGCTTTTCTGGTTTTGTGGCTTTGCATTGCTGGCAATGAGTGAGGGCACATTTTCAATGTGCTATTACTTTCCTACATGTATTAACATTTGTTAGAATGTTTGCTTTGGTGTGGTTTGCCTAGAAGGATTGTATTGTAGTCTTTCAGTTATTCACTGTGGTTACACCTGAAATACCTTTGTCTTTTTACTACCTCAGACCATTACATGGTAGAACAATAGCTCTTTTGCAATCAGAGTTATTGCTATGTAATTCTGTCCTGAAGGAAGTAAAAATGAACCAAATACATGAAGTCCAATACTAAAGAAAACATGGCAAAAAAGCCAACCAGTTCTCTTTAAGAGAAACACTGCAGATAAAAGAAGAAAGATGGCCTTATGGGCCTAGACTGAACTCAGGAGAACGTGTTGTTTTTTTTCTCAGTTCTGTGATAAACTTCTTGTTTGGCCTTTGGCAAATACCTTAGAACCAACTCGTTTCTTGTGTTGAAATCATCAGGGATTAGGTGCTTGAGTACCTTGGCCTCTTTTCATCCTATTACCGCATAGAAGCGAGCCAAGCCTGAGCCGCTGCTAGTTGGCTGCTGATGAGGCAGGCTGCCGCCCTGCAGCCCACGAAGGTTGATGGCGGAGCAGATATGGGATATATGAGCAGATATATGGGAGGACCCCATGCCAGAGCAGGTAGGTGCCCAAAGGGGGCTATGACCCCATGGGAAGCCTGTGCTGGAGCAGTCTCCTGGCAGGACCTGTGACCCTGTGGAGAGAGGAGCCCAGGCTGGAGCAGGTTTGCTGGCAGGACTTGTGACCCTGTGGGGGACCCATGCTGGAGCAGTCTGTAGACTGCTAGAGGTCTAGTTATCTGTAGAGTCGCAGAATGACTATAATGAGGCCTTGGACCTCAGTATAAGATAGACAGAAGTGTGGCATACAGCTTCTCTGTAATCAGTTCTTGGTTTGAGGCAAGTAACACAACAGCGGCATCTAGTTTGGATGAGTATAGAGGAGTAGTGGGTACAAAACATAAATGCATAAAGTCAAGTAATTTGCAATGAAGCATGGAATAGCAAGAAGGGACTTCCAAATGCAAGAGTTGTCCTAGGATAGGACTGCATCAACTTCTCTTTCACTATCAGAAAACTCATTCTGAATCCTGATAAACTAGTTCCCATAGTGAAAGTAGGCTAAAAAGAAAGGTGATTCAAGACAGTAATTTAAAAAAAAAAAAAAAAAAAGAACATTTTTGGACTCAAGGCCAAAGTTAATTAACTCACAAGGACATTCCCATTTCAAAGATTCAGGACCTAGCATTTTGTCTGAAATTTAGCTTTTTTAAAAAACATAATTTTGTTGCTTTTGAGGTTTTGGAAAAGAACTTCAAGGGTTCAAGGATTAGAAGACAAATAAAAGGGTTTCCTTTTATTAAGTCTATTATGTTTTTAACTTTAAAGCTAGTCTCATGCTGTTGTGGAGTCTGCCACAATTTACTGCAAAGTTGAAAGTAACAGAGGTATAATAAATGTCCTTGAGCTTTGTCTGAGAGTCTGATTCCATCTGACAAAAAACTGTGCTACAAACCCACTCATTTCTACTAGCCTCAATTTCTATTTTCAGATGTCAAGTATTGGTCAAAGCTACCACATTTTCAAATTATTTTAAATGATTTTTCTTTCTAATGAATCAAACAGATGAAACAGTTTCAGCCAAATCCTGTTTGGAAGAGATGACAATTGCCTACATTGATAATACATTTGCTTTGTGTATCTGTGGGAGCCAAAGATTACTGTCCTCTCATTTACATGATCGGTTGGGACATTATCGTTTGAATAACCCAAGCTATAGAGTCAGAAGTAGTTCTGCAGCAGCTTAAATGAAGATATCATCAAATTAGTCTCCAGAGCATCAACTTAGCCCTGAGAAAAGCTCCAAATTAAGACTCCTTTTGTAAGGAGATTTGCATGGCTGGGTCTCCTTATGTCATGATGATATGGTAATCTAATGTAATCTACTAAAGCCTATACAGTTCTTGTGTTTAAACTATAGGCCAGACAGCAGGACCTTTCATGAAATAAGAGCACTAGCATAGCCCATGATTCAGATGAGATCTTACGTTGGGGTTTTCAAAGGAGAAACCGTTTATAACATAAGTAGAAATAAGGTCATAAACTGGCAAATTCAGCTCTGTTCTCCCATAGAAATAAAACTAGTGTGATATGGCAGGCTTAATGATTTTAAGCGTGTTCCCAGTTCTCTGCAGAGCTACAAGGGCTCTGTGTATAGCATCAGGAGGAGCTGTTGAATGTGAAGCCTGACCAGGTCATGACATAACATGTTCATGATTCATAGATTGACAGGCCGTCTTCTTCACTGAGAGGAAATCGCTGCTGCAGACGGTAGCACGCATGGGATGGTTCTGTCAGTGGAGAGGTGGGATTCCTCCCTGCAGAGATCTTACGCTAATTTTGCTGCCTGTTGTGTCAAGACTTTTGTAACCAAGTAATCACCTAGCTGGTAGTTTTAGAATCAGGTTATAATATCTCACCTTCATTGTCTGCTTGTTTTTATATATGACTTTAGGAATGCATCAAGTATTGTATCAGAGCAGTTTAGTGGTTTAACACTGTTTCTGACATTGATCAATGCTGGATGCTTTGTGGACACTAAAAACTGCCCAGTTTATTTGTCTTCCTAAAGCGTGAAGCCTCAGAGCACTGAGAACACTTAATCCAAACTACTACTATTGCTGATAGCTTTCTTATGTTCCTAGGATATGTGTCTAAGACTTTTTAAAAAATAATATTAAGCTCTTTGCCTTCATTGTATTCCAAGCAGAAAACTAAACAAGTAAATCAGAGTGTACTTTCTCAGTTTCTTCTTTTGTCTAATGAATTTGTCCAAACAAAAAGTCCCAGAGCTTTTTCATTCAGGGGCTTACAGATACATGATACAAATGACTGATGAAACTTTTCTGTACTAAATGTGTTGTGTACTCGTTGCTAAGTTGTAGCTTATAGTTTTGGGCAAGTTTTGGTTGATTTTTTGTTTGTATGTGGGGTTTTTTTGTTTGTTTTGTTTTGTTTTGTTTTTTTTTCCCCTAGAAAGAACAAGTTCAGTTTTCCCATATCTTTCTTAGGGCGTAACTAATCTTGTTTTTAATAATTGTTGCTTTTTTCCAGATTTTCTGCTTTTTGTTACTTACAAAAGGTGCTGAACAAAACTAAATGCAAGATACACAAGGATTATGAAATAACATAATATTATGTCTTCTCTGCAGCTTAACATTAATCTCTCCTGATTGGTGCTAGAGGCAGAGCAAAAGGCAGGAGTCTGCACTTATTTGGAAATCATTCCTCCAGGAGGTAACAACTATTTTAAAACCCATTTGTGGCTGAGTTGTCTTCAACAGTACTTTGCAGTATGTTTCTTCATACTTCACTTTCAAATTTCCTCTGTTATTATGCTGCACAGTTACTTTTGTACTAAATCCTCCGGATACTCTCCTGTACTCTTCTTCTATCCTAATAAACGCATTAATAATCTCTTTTTTAAGAATGAAAAGTCTGATTGTTTCTGAGATATGTAAAGGTGAGATAGAAAGTGAGTATCCTCTCCTAATTGAAAGTCAGCTCCCTGACTCCTGTCACATCATTTTCCTTATATCTTCCTGGTAGCCACTGAGCCCTTTGTACTCTGAATACTTGTACAGAAAATAGTGTGCTGCTGGGGTACTTTGTCTGGACTGGCTTCCCAAAGATTTCACACATGAATAACGTGATCAGGGATTTACGTTTCTGCCATGATTCTTTGCTAGTATATCTTCCTGTAAAGGAAGGATAATGACTAGCTGGAAGCATGGTTCTGTTTGAGCTGTATATTAAGTGTGTGATCCTGGCAGTCTCCTGAACTCTGCTGATTTGCTTGAAGGGAGGGGGGAATATATCTGATCTCTTAATGGGACAGCTTAGAAGACTGCAATGAAAAAGCTCTCAATGAAAAATACAATGGCATTTTGCTCCCTCTTCAGGTCCTCTCTGGGAAACAACTGAATAATCCCTCATTTAATTAAGCAGTTAAAAAAAAAAAGAACAAACACCAATGAATGCTCATGTGCTGTTTCTGTTTCTCTAATCCCCACTTGGCTGCAGCTCTGCAAGATATTCATTGAACCAATATTAGTTATGTTCCTGAATTCTGGGTAGCAGCAATATTAATCTGTCAGCACATGGCAATTTAAGCTTATTCTTTGCATTCTTTTTGCAAAGCCAGTTGCTAATCCATGAGATAGCTTTCCACTAAAGTTTCCTTTGCTGCTGTCTTATTTTAAAAAGACTTTACAGAAATTATTTAAGGTGTTTAAATATATTGCATTTGGGGACTTTTTTGTTTGGTTGGTTTTTGTTCACACTTTTCAGGAATCCTAAAAGCTCAGTAAGCACAACATGGCAGCAGAACTGTTTTGTACCTATCTCTTGCTCTTAACTATTTTTATAACCACCAGGTTAATGCCTGCCATTAATTCTTAGCTACTACATTGACCACTTGCAGTCATCTAAGGATAACTCGTAATAACAGATTACATGTTTTCTGTAGCTTACCTGCTTCATTCTAAAGCTCCTTCAAAGCCCTGCAGGGAATGCTAAATCCCATTCTCCCTCTACCAGTCTTCACTGAAGTTTAAATACAGTCTCTATGGCCTTTCCTGTTCTTTTAAACATTCCTGTCTTAGACAATGAGTAAATAATGAGAGAGAAGTATCTGAGAAACAAGCCACAATAGGTCTGACATAGGAATGTAGGCTTGGAGAGGCCATGGTCAACTGTAGAGCATGGAGGCTTTGAGAACATGCTGTACACAGACAAAGAGACTCCACAACTCACAAACATCATGTTTGTCCCTGTGTGTGACATTAATTGGAATTTGACTCCCTGCGGATTAGCAGAGGGTCCTTTTGACCTGGAAGCTTGGTGCCTGTTGAGGGCCTGCAAAGGGCCTTATTGGGTCACTGACTATAATCCCCAACTATTGCTGGCAACCAAGCCATAGCTCCTTTCATAAACTGGTCAGGTCCATTCTGAAGCAGCTTGTTTTCTGATCCTTTCTTCATCTATTGAAGAGCTAATCCTGAACCTCCCTGCTGTGACCATTAGAAATCATCTTGTGATGCCCAGCCTAAGTTTATTCCCAGTCAGACTGTAATGCTCATTTCTGAATGCATTTGGCCTTTAAGGAACCAGCTCTTTCCCTAACCACTGTTTATCCCACTAATGTGTTTCTCAAGAAATCCTGTTTTCACAGCCTCTAGACTAAGGCAAGCTCTTCTAGTCTTCTCTTCTCAAATAGGCTGCACATGTCCTGGGCTACCCTAGCTGGTCTTCTCTTTACTGTTTGAATTTATTGTGGTTCTCTAGGAAAGGACAGTGAGTTTGTATTGAGGTACCTTTTATTCGTTACTCTGTTTTTAAAGGACCAAGGAATGTGTCAGTTAAAGAAATAAAAAGCGTCTCAACCATAGTGAATCAAAAAAATTCACTCAATAGCCAATGTGACTATTAAGCAGGTATCCTTTATTGCAGCGCTGGGAGTCACACTGGGATATCTCCATGAGCATGTGTATTGTCGAGAAACAAATTGTACTTGATTTATATTACAGAAGAGTTACATATTCATTAGGTTTCTGAGAAATCGAATACATATTCATTACTATCCTGAGGACTCATGAATATATGATAATGTCCTGATATGCCTGTGCAGTTCTTCCTCAGGTGGTCGTCAGGGGTCGTCCTCCTCAAATCTTCCTCTTTCTCCTCTTCTTCAGTGTACACAGTTGATTGAGCTCTTCTTCATTATCCCCATTTTGCAAGCTCAGCAACCTTGTTATCCATCCTGCCCAGATGGTCCCAGGCTTGTTGGCATATTGGGCCTCCCTTTATCGGGATGTCTCAAACTTTGTATCTTTTTCTAGTTCGTATCCAAGGACTGTTCCCTAATTTATGGCTTCTCTTATCCTGTTTCTACGTTCCAACTATCCTACTAATTGTTTTCTTTCATACCGGAGCATAAGACAGGCGAAACCTGAGTTTGTAGGGCCTGACTCAAGTGCTGCCAAGTTATATTCTATTTTAAAATTGTTCTACACTAATTAGTTTCCCTTATTCAATAGAATTTGTGTCTCTTTCCCTCAGTAATGTTATCTCTGAGGTCTTTTGTATTTCCTGTTATGGAATCATGAAAAGATTTTTGTGCTGCTGTCTTAGAGAAGGAGTGCTGCAGCTCTAGCAGCGCTGTCTGGTGCCGAGGAACCTCACAGCTAGGGATCCATTCACGCAGCGCTGTCTCTTGGCTCGTCCTCTGGTTTCCATGCAGGGTGACATGCTTCTTGATACTAAAGCTTGTGCAGCAAAATTATGCTTTCCTCACTCTTTACATCTAGCAGTAAGCCCGGCTTACTTAGACGAACTGAGTTTTCCCATACTGTATGTTGATCCAAATGTCTGGGCTTGAAGTCTTGGTAAGAAATGGAACATGCAGATTTTGGAAGGGATTCAAGTTCAGGCCTTCCTGAAAGCTGCCTCCTGTACAATGCTTCTGTTTGCAATGTGTCAGTGATTTTCTGAAGTTTGTTTATTCGAAGCCTTGTATCCAGATAATGAACTTTCTGGTAGCATGTCTGAGACAGAGTGGCCTCCTCATGGCTCACATCCCATTTCTGGTCTGTACTTTCTGTCACTTTACGCTGCTGACCTAGACTGGTAGCTGTTTTTCTTTTGCTCAGTATTGTGTCTGAGTAGCTGGCTCCAGCAGTAGGAACTCTGCATAAAGGCAGAGACATCTGAAGACTGGAGGAGTACTGTTCTTGCAGAATTGATTCATGGGGACATCAACCTTGAAGTAAACCTGCAGTGTGCCCTTCAAGAGGTCTCACTTGTGAGACACTAGGCAGAAATGTTTCTTTCTATATGGAGGAAGGAGCAGGACTTACACTGAGATCTAAGTCTCTTATTTTAGCAGGGACTACTTATTTTAGCAGCCATTATCTGAGACTAGTGAAATAGCTCAGTTAGGGGTCTCACAGGCAAAGGGAAGCAACCCAGATATTCAATACTGCCTTGCCACTTAGGGAGCTTAAAGGTGGTCTTTATGCTTTGGAAAAGAGAATATTCTGCTCCACCCCAATGTGTAAGGTATAAAGGAGTATAGATGTTTTGTGCTCTCTTCTCCTTTCTTCTATAAGCATATGTCTTCCATTTGTGGTCTCATGAGCAATATGATAGTATAAATGGTGACTTGCATTAGTGCGTTTTTAAATTCTTTTAGGAACTGTTGCATGTGGGACTGAGGATGCTCACTGGCATGGGGGTTTTTTAGCTGTCAACCACAGTTTGACCCACTGGTTGAATGCTATTACCCTGTATTAATCATTTGTACTCTTGAGGCGTCAGATCCTGGTGCAGAGTCAAAGCTGCATTGTATAGGAACTGTTCAAACATAAAGTATATTTGAGTCCTATAGCCAAAGAATGGACTTCAGCAGTTACTATGCTGAACAATCTGAGTGTTTGATGTTTAACTTATGTAAATTTTAAGTGGAATAATGTTGTTCAGATAAAGCAGCATGGCCCAGGGTAGGCCTCTGCCAATCACATTTTGGAAGCTAGAGGGCAATAAAACTGCTCAGTTTTGAATTAATGTAAGCCGCGAGTTTGGATTTTCATTTCCAGAGACCAGCTGTTGAAACTGTTCTTTAAAGTGTTCTCATCATAAAGTGAAACATTTGTTTCTTCATCGCACAGGAGAAAAAGCTAGACAACTTTTCCATTTCAGATACAGCATTTTTTTGTTGTTGTTTGGTGTGTTTTTTTGTTTGTTTGTTGGTTGGTTTTTTTTTTTTGTTTAATCCAATAGAAAAAAAGGAGGACAATTTGGGGACTTTATTTGGGGCAATTTTGGTACTATAAGAAAATGACAGCATCTTCCTTAGTGGCCCTGCTTCTTGTATGTCTGTGCAATTTGAACCCAGAAGTGCTGTAAAGCCAGCAGTGCTGTGAGGAATCCATTCCTTCATTTTACCTGCAGAACCGCTAAGTCAGAATAAACTAGACGTATGTGTGTACTCTGCATGAGAATATGCAGGTGTCACTGAATGGCTTAAGTCATTACAGGTAATGATGCATTAGCAAAAAGCAGTTCAACTGGATTTGCCATGCTTATATACCGTATTATGCTTTGTTTGCATGAGTAGCATTTAATACAAATAATATCTTTTCACTTTTATACAGGCCACACAGAATATAATTGCGGAAGACAATAAACATGGAGATTTCCAATATAGTTTTATACATTCTTTAGAGTAAATTTTTGCATTAAAATAGAATCTGATAATGTTACTGATGCGCCATTAAGGAAGAAAGGCAAGTCACTCACATAAATGGAGGAGGATGAATCATGGAAACTTTACCAAGCTTAAACTGGTATAGTTAGTAAGGAGGCAGTACTCTGCAATGGTAATAGGTCACTTATCAAATACTCAGTGTGCAATAAAGACAGCAAGTTGATGAGTTCAGTGGGGTTGTCCTGATTAACACCAGCTGAACATGTAGCCAATGTTTCAGTTTCTGCAGTGCTGCACCATTCATGTGAGAGCTGCCAACTTGTTTTATGGAGGCGGTTACTCATACTTCTCAAGGCTAAAGGTCATTTGAATTGCTGTCGTGTTGGTGGCAACTTTAAATGATAAGATAAAGCGTAAGCAGTTAATCGCAATAACTTTCCCCCCCTGCAAACCCTGAACTAGTCATTAATCCATTACAGAAGTTCTGTCAACCAGCTGTGTCAGGACTGATTTAGTATACTGAACTTTTGCCTCTGTTTTAGAGTGAGCCTTGCCCTGAGCTTAGTGTTATCAAAGGGAAAGCTTAATTCTGCTAGCTGAATCTGGTAATACTCTTACCAGTATTACTTGTGGTAGAAGCATGAGATTCTTAGTAAATGCAGTACTTACTAGTTTAATGTCTTCACCTAGTTCTCCAGTTAATCTGCCAATTGCTTTCACGAAATAGTTATCCAGCATAACGGGATTCGTAGGACTTCTTCCTTAATGGAGACATAATGTCACACATTTTTATTAGTTAGGAAAATCAGGATTAACGCACAGTCCCCCTGGAAAACCTCAGATAACTTACAGTTTGTGTGGCCTTTGTTACTAAATGCAAAAAATTTTTCTTTTTGAGAAATTTAGGGGCTAACACTTTGTGGTCTTCCATTGCTATCAGAACTTGGAATCAAGTTCTCTACGATAGCTACACATGGTAGGCAGAACGTTACATGCTATATAAGCTTTCTTTTGTAGTCACAATTGTAGACTGCCTTAAAATGGACCACCACTTGTTGTTTCCCTTGACACATCTGTAAGACTGTGTGTTTACAAAGGCTATATCTTTCTTTGTTCACTGCTATTTTTTCCTATACTCTGCATGACTTCATCTGTCATAAAACGTCAGGCTACATCCCTTTGAGAAAAGAACTAGTTTTTAGCCAAGCTGAAGAATATTAGAAATGTGATCATTCATGAACAAATTCACTCTTCTGTTTTATGGACCGGCCCAGTCTCCATCATTACACTAGGGAAGGCAAGAAATCAAAGACCATCCACAAAGATGATGTCTGTTTTCTTGAAGACATGGAAATAGAGACACAAGGCTCTCAATATGTTGGTAGGACTTGTGGAGAGGTAAGGAGGAGCAAAGATCTACTGCTGCCAAACCCATTTCTTTGAATGGGTGCAGAACATAATCTGGCCAGGTTGGCTCACCTGTCCTTGCTCCTTATGAAAATTAACTCTATCCTAGCCAGAACCAGGACATTGAATAAAGCTCCCCTCTCTAGCAAATGTATAGTCAGCAGCTATTATTGCTGCTTCTTCTTGTTGTTCTTATTATTCTTATCTCCAGAGCTACTTGGCTAGGTCCTTTGAAGGCTAGTTCGTACTTCAAGGACTTCAGTCACAGGACAGCCTGCTAGCTTCTGCTCTTGTTTATATATTGCTGAGGTGGCTGAAAACTGTCTCTAAAGCCTTTTACTCTTTGTATGTGTGATACCTAATTCATGGCCTGCAAGTGCTTGGAACAGTACAGGATCTCTCTGTGTAAAAATGTCTCCCATGGAAAAGACACAGAGAAGTTTGATTTTTTTTTTTTGTTAAAAAAGGGGCATTTAGCTCTTTTCTGCATGAACTACGTGCTTGGAAGTATATATGCTGTCTTGGCTTGTGCACAGCCTTCTGGGAGTCAGAGGGAATACTAACAACTTCATACCTATATTAATCACCTACAGGGGAAATATTTAACATGTTCCAATGGAACACCATTGATCAGAATGACAGATGGATCTGCATTTTAAGCTGTAGACGTAAGCTCACTATAAAAACAGTTATGCTGGTGGAAGAGGTTCTTTCTGTGAGCAGCTGCTAAGTCTCTTCTCCCTTGGGAGACTGACCTCATGGATCTGCAGACAGAACTCATCTTCACTCTTTTGGTACAAAATCAGCAGGGTTAGATCAGATCTCCCATTTAACCAGCATAAGTTAACCCAATTGTCTTTATGGAAGCACTCAAAGTGATTATCTGCACCACCGGATCTGCAAGGCTAGTTATCTCAGGCAGAGAGGTGGTGACAAGCAGCTGAGGGCTGGATCTTATACCAGATAAAGCTGCCTCTGCAGAAGGCCATCTGCCCATGGCCTGTTGCAGCAGCTCTGGCTTGATTCACATGCTAGCAGGGAAGATTCTTACTGCATTTTCTGTGCATGATTTTTATGAACAGCAACAGCAAACAATAAAGCTCCATGAATTGTGAAGCTGGCTCTGCACTCATAATGTCACCATCAGAGGCATAACTGTGTGCTGCTAGATGTCTTATAGAAATGAAACTGCAGTGCATGCTTGGAAGAGCTTAATTTCCAACTCTGTATCTATCACTGCTTTTTCCCTCCGGTCTTTCTTCTTCAGTTTCCCTATTCACCTCGCAATGATACTATCAGCATTAACTACATAATAGCTACTCTGAATTTTGTAGAGGTGAGATGTAGAAAAGGCACAGAGCTTTTAAATACAGCCTTCCAGTGGTAAAAGTCACCTGAGTGTGGTCTGGGTTATCTGTGCTTAACCAGAGATTTCTCTTTCAGTCACTGAGAACTGGAGTGTCCTGATCTCAGAGGAAGTCAAACCTTATGGTGGGAACAGCAAATAAAGTATTTTCTAAGTGCCAGTGGTAGCTACCCCCTTAGCTTGTAATTGTGAACCTGCTAAGCTCTGCTGGAAATAGGTCTTGGCCTCCGATGATCCTCCTGTTGTGCAAAAATAGGCTTTGTAAGCTGACCTCCACACATGATTAGTGTTTCTTAAATTGACCAATGATCAATGAAAACTGACTAAAAATGACTAGTGCTAGCATTGCACATACCGTGGAAAGATTTTGGGTTTGGGTGGACAAATAGTCCACCAAAAATGGCTCGCGCACTCAATTACATCCATAACTGTACAGCACTGTGCCAGTGACTGGGAATGGCAGCTAATTAATGCAAATTGACCTCCTACTTACCATTATCAGCTTTTACTCTGCTGAAAAGCTTCTTATCCATGCCAGTGTACAGTTTTTCTGTTTCACATAGTTATGGCCCTTCCTGGCAAGCACTGTCATGGCGCACAGAGGTGCTGGCTTTCTCCCGTCCCAAATTCCCCATAACGCCGCGTGGCCAGGAGCTGCCAAGGACTCCTCATCAGTTCATGCAGGTGATCTTTAAAGTCTTCCAAAATGAAGCACCTGTCAAAATCTCAATGTAGTACAATGCCTCCAGGGAAAAGCAGAATAAGAACAAAAATTCATGCAATTTTCCTCCAATATATTATGTAAAAGGCTCTCAGGGTGAAATGCTGCTGGAGTTAAAAAAAAACATCTCATGATGGCTTGCCTGGTGTTCTGTAAATAATGAATATCTAGGCCTTTATCGCTGTCTTCATAAGGGATAAGAAGAGTTGTTTTTTCTCCCTAGACCTTATTCTGCCCTCTGTGTAGTGATAAAATACTTTAAATCACTCATCTCTCATTTCAGGGGTACCTCTGTTGCCCTCAGCAAAGGTATGACAGGCATGACTTTGGCCCCAAAATTGCATTTTTTTCCTTTCTCTTCCACTGTTTTGGACTGTGAAGAACTATTTGTCTGACAGAAGATATCAGATACTCTAAATGATCCATCTTGCTTTTGTGGGGATTCGCAGCTGTTAATAGCTGTGTTGGCTTCTGAGGCTACAAGGTATTCACATGAGTTGGGTTTATTCATCATTCTTAGTGCTGAGGTGTCCTCCATGGAGACTGCAAACCATCAGCAAACAGAGCTCTAATTTAAGTGAAGATGCTTAGCTTGACTACTGATATATTCTGATTCTGGCTTTGTTAAGTTTCAGTAGAAAAGAGTCATGATTTCAGAAGTGTTTCTAAGTAAGTTTCAAGAATAAATGGTAAACCAACAGAGTGCTGTCTTACCTCTGGTCTTCCTCAAAACAACCACATGAAAAGCCTTGGTAGGGGTATTGGATTGGAAAGGCTGATGACCTCCTGCATCGATCCCAGTGTCTCAGTCCTCAGGTGATCTGAAGTCTGAGAACAAGGCGTACCTAGAGATATGTGTCTGGTAGGGATGAGAGGTGGGAAATGGCAGGCGCAGGGATCTTGGGTTGGTTTGAATTGGCAGGAAGAAGGACAGAAAGAAAATTTCCTTATTTTGCATTTCACAGAGTTTTAGCATTAAATATAACACTTTGCAAGAACTGGGAGAGAATCAGAAAGGTGCTATCTTAGTTCTTTAATCCCCTCTTGCTTGCACCCTGCAGAGAATTCACAATGATTCCCTTGCAGCTTTTGCACATAATCAGTCATACCAATTCACATTTACTTTTATGTGGCTTAAGGGAAGGAGAATGTGGACTTCTGATTCTTGCACAGGTCCAATTAATGGTAACCAAGTTTGTGCTTGTGAAATCAAAATTTATCTCTAAGAAGATGTCTATTTCCGGGGGAAGGAGTACCTTCCCAGCGTTTTTTGGGGTACTGAGAACCGGGATTTCATGGGATGCCCATGTTCCTGTGGCTGTTCCTCTCAGCTTTCGATTTTTCATGGTAGAATAATTTAAAAAATTATTAAAGTCAAGGGAATCCTGAAATCTTCTGAGGAAAATGAAAGCAGTTTATTCCAGTAAGAAAGACTAGCATCCTGTTTGGATTCTTCTAAACTTTACCACAACTGCATACAGCAGCTTACTGAGAGCAACGCCTTTCCCCAGTTGCTGTATAAAGCAAAGTCACAACCTTATACATTTAATTTCTGAGGCCATGTGTCATGACATAATGAGATGTCTTACCAAGCTGGGCTTTTCTGAGGCTTCTGTCTCATAAATCTGCTTTATACATACTTTAGATCCCTTAGCTGTTCTTGGTAGATGCTCCCAAACAGTTTAATTCACATTAGGTAAAGAGGCCCTGAACAACACAGCCGAGAAAACCCAATCAGCCCAGAGGCAAGTCAGCAATATCAGTGTTTGTTAGGAGAGTGGGTGCGCTAGGCAAACACAGCTAACCTGCTAAACCTATCATTACATGCTTCATTCGAGAGAGAGTTTTTTGCCTAGTAGCGTTGCTGCTGCTTATTGCCAAGGAACCTGCACTGTGCAATTATGGCTGTAAGAGGAACAGCTTGCCTTTTTATTTCATTAAAGAAAGATAAGATATAATATAGGTGAAATGTACTTACTTAGCCAAACTGTCTGGTGCTTTATGAAGCTTATATTAGGAAAGAAAAATAATACATAAGTTGCCTGAAGTGACCCACCTTCATTTGCACCTCCCACACTTTATCTGAATCCATGTAATCTATATACATTAGGGACAAATCAATGTGTAAGCAGTGCAGACAGTATTCTTACTGATACCACTCATTCCATGAGGAATGCTTTGTGTTGCCAGGTGCCAAAGACCGAAAAGGCACCAGAAACAAGTGATGTGCAGAATGTCTATTTAAAAAGAGTGAGCGAAAAAATCTATCCTCTTACATGTTTGTGTAATAAGCTCTGTATTAATTAACAATGGTATGTGCTATTAGTAAAAATAAATCCTTTTATCAATAATGCAAAACAGAAAACATGTCCTGTTTCTACTTGCAGAGAAAATACTTATTCATTCCATGCTGATAAATTATTTATATTTTACCATGGAGACTTATTTTCTGCTTCAAATAAATTTTAAAAAAGCATTCAAAAGAAAACACTAACTTTAAAGGGCAGGAATTTCATCACTGAGGCTAGCCAAGAATCCCTTGGCAATTGTACCAGGTCAGAAAAATGTCTAAGATTAAAAAAATAATTAATTTGCTTAATGGTTCTTTGTGGTATAATGAAAAAAAAAAAAAAAAAAGCCTGAAAGGCAATATTACTGGACTAATCTAAGTGGTTCACCTGGAGCTCCAAATTCTCATGTATTTCATGCGGAAGGCTTAATTACCAGGTCTTGCTTGAAAGGGTCTTTACTGTACATGGGTAGGAGAGATTGACTGCTGGTAGACTTTTTTTAAGCTTTATTATTTGTACAGTGATCACACAAAGCTTCTTGATTCTACAAGCCATATACCAAAATCTCCACGTTGCCCCCTCATTTTTTCAGTGAGGAGAGGGATGTCCCAAATTGATTCCTAAGCAGGAGATGGTGATAACTTCACAGGCCTCCTCCCCTTGCTCAGTTTGAGGACCGAGCTGTGTGGGATGTTAATAGTCCCCATGGGGGACTATTTCAGCCTTTACTCAGTATCCTGGTTAATGACATAGACATGGCTGTGGCATGGGAGCTGCACCTAAGCTCAGTTCAAGTCACCTCGGACTCAAGAGCTACCGCTTGACCACTCCATCATTGAATTAGTCTCTGTAAAAATAGGTGTTGCACAGTTACAAAGAGGAAATATGCCCCCTTGCTCAAAGAATTTAAATACAGTCCTGTGCTTATTGCTTTCCATACTTGCATGAGTCAGTATGGGGGGTTTTGCAGGTAAACTTAAAGTGCCATATCAATTTCGTTCACATGTCTTGATACAACATGCAGAAGTCATGCATTTTATTGTGAAATCTGTGCTGTGATGGTATGGGACTCACTGAAATCAACATGAGGTGTGATATCTCACAAATTACTCTGCCAGCACAACTCATACCTCAGCTGAGCGGAACAAAAGATCTACTTTTTATGTGTGATGCTACAAAGATAACAGGACTTAAAGTGTTGGATTCTGATAGCTATTTGCATATTGTTACATTTATAATGACCTGGGACTCTGATTCGAACCTTGTGTCTGTTTTGAAAATGGAAACTTTTACAGAAATAGCCATACTTACAGAACAGCAATCTTTAAAAGGTTATTCCATAGATACTTCTAATTGATTTTTCATTGCTACAGTTAGAACTGGTGCTGTATGTCTACTGATGCTGTAGACATGAAGAAAATGTCTACATTGTACAACTGTAATGTTACAGCACCATGTCAGTTGAAAAGAAACACTAAGATGTATTTTCAGTTACCATTTCCATTCACGTTGTGTTACAATCTGAATTGTTAGTCTTCGTTGCATTTATTGGACATATTCCTGACACAAATACACAAAAATAAGCAGAGTCAGTCAGCTTTGTGCTCTGGCATGGCAGAACTACTTAAGTATACCTTTGTAGAGCTCTTTTCATTATAACATCTGTCCTGGCTCTAGCTGGGATAGAGTTAATTTCACAAGGAGCCAGGCCAGGTGAGCCAGGCTGGCCGGGGGCTATTCCATACCATGTGACGCCATGCTCACCATAAAAGGGGGCTAGCCGGGGAGGGGCGGGTTCGGCGGTTTCGGCACGGCTCCGGGAAGTGGTGAGGGTGCGGTCGGTCGTTCGGATCGGTAAATTGCTTTCCATTATCACCTATTGTGTATCCCTGTTATCAGCACTGTTGTTGTTTGTTTCCCTTTCCCTTGCTGTCCCAGTAAACTGTCCTTACCACAACCCTCGAGGCTTTTGCCTTTGTTTGTCCNAAGGGAAACAAACAACAACAGTGCTGATAACAGGGATACACAATAGGTGATAATGGAAAGCAATTTACCGATCCGAACGACCGACCGCACCCTCACCACTTCCCGGAGCCGTGCCGAAACCGCCGAACCCGCCCCTCCCCGGCTAGCCCCCTTTTATGGTGAGCATGGCGTCACATGGTATGGAATAGCCCCCGGCCAGCCTGGCTCACCTGGCCTGGCTCCTTGTGAAATTAACTCTATCCCAGCTAGAGCCAGGACAACATCTAAACCTAAGGCAGCAATAAGATAAGGATTAACATGCATTTTCTTGACTCTAACATGATTTAGAGAAGCTTTGTGAGCTGGGCTTGTAACAGGCAGCAAACCTTCGCATTTTCAAAGGTGGACAGTTGTTTAGAGTGTTCCTTATATTTTTAAAACTTCAACTGGCTAATCAAGCCTGAAGCCACCCAGAATGGATGGCAGTATAGAAAGGTAGAGGTCTGGCTGAAAAGGAAGAATAGCAGCTTTTCCAAATTTGGTGCTGAGATGCTTTCATTGGAGTTCCAGTAGGCTCTCACTGGAGTCTGCCAGATTCACACAAGAAATGGTTGCTCAGTATTATGTTATCTGCCCCTTTGCGTTCAGTCCACAGAGAATATGGAGTCTATCAGTCTCTTGAAAAGAAGCCAAACTCAAGCCAGAGGGACTTACACTCCCAGTTTGGAAAGCCCCAGAGCACATCCAGGGAGTGGTCCAGATGGACACCATCCCACTTCCCTAGCAATGAGTGCACTGTGGGCACTTGTTAAACACTTTTTGATAAAATAGGCATAAACCAACTTTTACATGAGTTTCCTTATGGAAACACTGGCTTCGCCTGCGGTAGTTCTGTGACTCCCCTTCTGATGTAGTGAGGAGCACTGGGTGCAGAGATGTACTTTTTTCAGTGATGGTAATAAAAGACACATTGGAATCTGTGTGACCTTCATGAGGGGCTCCCACTTCCCACTCTTTTTCTACTCTCTAACACATGGTAAGAGACTCTGAAGAGCTGTTTCTTCTCTCAGGTGTGGTGTTGGCCTGAGAGTGATGCGGTGTGGGCAGCCTCATGACCTTCAGCTTCTTTTCTAGATCAGGCCAGAGAACTTGTTGCTGCTTTTTCCTGTTAATTTCCCATGTACTCAGTAAATTATTAAGAGAATAAGATGTATCACTCTTGCCAGTTTTAACAGGAAGGAAATTATGATAGGAGAATAAAACATTTCACATGTGTAAATTGGCTTTCTCTGCAACCCTTTATTGCAAAGGGAGACAATCACCTAACTTGCCTAACCTTAAAACCTGCTTGGTCAGGGAGCTGCAGTTCAGGGAACCACCAGGGGTTGGGGAGCTGGGGACAGCCAGAAGAATAGAAGTGCAGTGTGGCATGATAAACAGTGAAAGCAGATTAAAACCCACGTGGAAAAAAAGCCAGTTTTGATTCATTCGGTGCTGTCACTGAACCCACTGAAAACCTCGTTGGTGTGACTTGTCTTTGCAAAGACAACTAACTGCAAATGCTCTAGCCTGATGTGGTGTGTGTGTATAAATAGGGTTCTTGGCAATGGCCGAAGCGTGTTTTTCAAGGCCTTTCAGGATTTTTGCAGTCTTGTTTGATGGGGACTTGAGAACTTACTACACCTTTAGATGGGAGGGGGCAACTACTTTTGTCCAGTACATTTGACTGAGAGAGCATATGTGTGTGGCCCACTGCTAATGCACTTAAAAAAGCACATCTGCACAAACCCAGTGATTCATTTTAGTGCAAAACTGCATAAGGATACATAGTGCGCATACTTAAGGCAAAGGCATGGTTGTCCCATGAAAGCGTACAGAGTTATTGCAAATGCCTGGTGATTAATTTCCTACAAAAGACAGTAATGGGTCAAAGGAGCCCTCTCAGACTATAAGGTAAATAAACTGAGTGTTAATAGCTCCCAGGTAGGCCTGCAGAGCACCACTCAGAGGGTGTTTTTCAGGAAAGGTTCTGTGTGGCTGTCACCGACTAATAGTTCCTGACAGTGGAAAGAATATTTGCTCTGAAGGACCTTGGACTATGAATATGGAAGATCTGTGTGTGTGTGTGTTTCACTTTTTGTTTTAAAAGCTATCTCCTTTCCTTCAATTTAAAAGTCTTTGGAACACCAAGAAAATACAACCTTATAGGGGAAAAAAAAAAAAAAAGAGCGAGCTCAAACTAGGATAAATCATAGACCAAAAAATATTTTTAGAGACCCAGCGTGTTTCATGTTAAGATATGAGTGCAAAATAATGGAGAGAGTACATCAATGTGCTGTTAATGAAATGATCAGAGTCCAAGGTCAAGACTTTCATTCAGTATGTATGGGGGCAAAGTTTGAACTTCTCCTGTGTAAGACCTCCTTCCTCCTTATACAGCTGGCACAAGGACACGGAGTCACAGCAGTCCCTGGTTACTTCCTCTTAAAGAAGCAAATCCCCAGAAAGATGCCATGATCTCTACCTCGGCCTGTGTACATGGATGATCCATTCTGGTGAGGAGCTGGCACAAGGAATGCTCTTGTTATGACATGAATGGGTCCCAGAGCATCCTTAACCAAGAAGCATTTGAGATTGGCCAGCCTGGGAATCACTGAAAACACAGCAGGCCCCTACCCCATGCGAAGGGCAGTTCTAAGTTCTGTGTTTCTGCTGTTTCAGGGATACAAATGTAAACGTCACATATCAGGACACTTACCTGACTAGCAAGTCACAGTGAACCAGATTATTCCCCAGCATCATTCCACTGCAGTTGATGGAGTTTTCTTGAGGATGGATTAGGTAATCAAACAGAACCACCCAGCTTGACTGTGCAACATGAGAGTGTCCACTTTGCATGGATGTTGGTTTTAAAACAACTTTAAAGGTGCTCCATTATCTTACATAAGTGCACAGGGCAGTTCTTGTCACTTAGTGCTTAGGAAACTTGTGGGAAGAAACTTTCAGGGAAACTTGCTACTTCTTTGTACCTTGTAATCAAATTCTGCCAAAGCAGCACAGCCAATGTCTCTAATGTGCATTGCTGGTCAAAGGCCGTAAGCTATCCCAGCAAAAAGCAGTTTGGGCTTGTACACTCTTTTCATTAACCAAACTCGCTTCTGCTTGTGCTGTGTGCTGTAATGAGGTAATAGAGAGAAGCCTGCAAAAAGCAGTGGACTACAAAGAGCAGTGTTGCAGGTTTCCTTGTGTAGCTTCGGTGGCCTGTTTACAATTATCTCTCCTGCTCTTTTAGAGTGTCTGACTTTACACAAAATGGGGAGCAGGTACCTCGCAGGGGAGGGTAAAAGGAGAGCGGTGGGGTCAAACAATGCCACTCATAGCCCTATAAAAATAACTGCCAGAAATCGTTGCAGAATTATTCTCAGATTTTTAATATGGTTTGGCTATCAATGCTAATATGAGAGGTGTAACTTGTTCATTTTCTGCTTTTGAATTTACATTTTAAATTTGATCAAACTACCAAGATTTTAGATTAACATAATTTAAGTGTTTTGCTGGTGCCATCAAGTGGCAAAATATTGGACTGCAGAACTCCAGCAGGATCCAAATTCACTCTGATTTCTCTTGAACAGCAGCACTGAGGAAAACAATCCTTGCCAAGCCTCCTCTAAAAATATTTCTACATATATATACCAGAAAAACGGAGTGAAATACATATGGTGTCATGGTTACTTGAGTTACTTCAGTTTAATCTGCCATAACCAGTAAGATTTTCCGTGTATTAAAAATAGCCTTGTAGTTCTGTCCTGGCCTTGCTAAAGCTGAGCTTGACGCAAAGGGTCTAATCAAGTGTCTATTGCTAAAAGGAATGCTAAAAAGGCAGCCTTAACTGGATTGCTGAAGAAGAGATGTTGGCTGCAAGAAAGGGAGAGAAAGGATGCTGAATCAGAAATTATTTGTTTGACTTTTATGACTGGCTCAACGGGCCAAGGCTTGGAAATGCTTAGCTTTTGCCTAGTTCAACTACTGTCCTTGTGAAGATGCATTTTTCACTACTCTGTGTTTGATGCGTGTGGGTGGCATAGCTCAATAAATAATACATTGCATCTGAGGTCTTTTGGAGCAGTACCTCTGCAAAGTGTCAGCAGTTGTATCTGTGGAAGGATGCCTTTATGTTCCTTGTAATTCCTTTGAATCAAGAGGTGGATGAGTTTTGCATTGTAAACTGCCTCTCCCACTCAGAAGAGTGTGTGTAGTTGTAGTAGTTTGGCTGTAACTTGGAGAGCGGCTTGGCTATGCGTGAAGGTTAGGACCAGGTGATCTCCAGAGATCTCTTCAATGTGAACCTGACCGTGATTCCACCACTCAGAAACAGAAGCTCTTGTGAGCTGTTCTGCCTGTGCTCTCCCTGCACCCTGGCATCTGCTGGGTAGCACTGGGCATCACTTCATTTCATTTTCCTCTTAAAGCCAGCTTTGCCAGCCTCTTGTTTCTCATGCAACAAAAATTCCTTTCAGTTCTGTAGTTTTATATATAGGAAATTTGCCAGCATGTGTAAAAGCCACATATTAGTTATGCAGAGGTGCATTGGAAAATATATTCTTTGCTTTTTTCTCATAAAATTTCATAGACATCTTGCAAAATGACTGAAAAAATGAAGCACAAGCAAACACAACCCTCTTACCACTAGTTTTAGAACCACAGAGTTTGTGACTCTGGTGCTTGCCCTGTGTACTATACTTTCACAGCCCAAAGTCGTGCACATATATAGAAAATAGCAATATCAGCATAATCTAATAATGTCTTGGTTACTAGAAGGTTTATTTAAATCAATCCTGACTGTAGGATTTTATTTAAGTATTCTTGTATGGTTCTTATAAAAAAGCAATATTTGCTCCGTAAAAATCAAAGAATTCTCACTGTGGATATTTCCTGAAGTTTTATTTACAAGCTGTATTACAAACATATTTATTTAGGCTTCTCATACTTCCCCACTGAAATTTGTGCCAGGCCTATCAGAGACATAGCCACAAAAATACTTCATTTGTGTCTTGCCCACTTCAGCTTTCTCCTCTATAATTGTTTGCACTAGAGTAAGTTTCTAATTAATTTCTAGCCTATATCTCTGGTAGGTTTCACTGAGATCAGTGAAGGTGGTGCCGTGGGGATACTGTAGCTCTGCTACTTAACCTGGAAGCTAATCTGTGTAATACAGAAATTTAGTGTGCAGGAAAGGCTACTCTATTTTGCCCCTACAATAGCGCTGTCAGGATTGTGAGCATCTGGCTATGCTCTGAACAACTCTTCTGCAGTAGAACTTTACTGTGAGAGTTGCCCAACACAAAAGCCAAATGGATGTCATGAATATGGGTTTATAAAGTAGCTTGCAAATGTCTTCTCCCTTTCTGACTGCTTTTCTGAGATGGGGCATGTAGTCACTGGGACTCATCTACCTTCTCATTAGGTTCTATGCCCGAGTTGGCCAAAACCTTTGCGTGCTTGCAATGTGAGGGTAAAAATGTAAAGACAGCTACACAAACTATATACATTCTCCACCCTGTGGATAAGGGAAGGCTTGTTTCTGGACTGCTTTTTTCTCTTCAGAGTGGGATTCACTTGGACAAATCGGGGTTCTAGTGTGCTTGAACAACAAATAATCCAAGCGATTGCATATTCAGAAAATAAGAACATAAGAGCAATGAAAATTATTATTTCAAGTTCATTATACATTCTTGCCCTAATCCTGACACTGTAGGATTACAGCACCTTGTCATGCTCTTGGGTTGGAAGTTCCATCAGCGTCATTTAACAAGAGCAGGTGCAGGATTCTCCACCTGGGATGGAGTAATCCTGGTTATATGTACAAATTGGGGGATGAGAGGCTGAAGAGCAGCCCTGCGTAAAGAGATCTGGGGGTCTGGGTAGGTGGCAAGTTGAATATGGGTCAGCAGTGTGCCCTGGCAGCCAAAAGGGCCAACCGTGTCCTGAGGTGCATCCAGCACAGCGTAGCCGGCTGGTCAAGGGAGGTGATTGTCCCACTCTGCACTAAGGCAGTCCCACCTTGAATGCTGTGTGCAATTTTGGGCACCTCACTATAGGAAGGACATCAAACTATCAGAGTGTGTCCAGGGAAGGGCAGCCAACATGGTGAAAGACCTCAAGGGCAGGACTTCTGAGGAGTGGCAGAGGTCACTTGGTTTGTTCAGCCTGGAGAAGAGAAAGCTGAGGCACAACTGTCTCTGAGTCAAGTGTCTCTGGTCAGCAGTGACAGGACACGAGGAGATGGAATGAAGCTCCATCAGGGGAAGTTCATGTTGGACATTAGGAAAAGGTTTTTCACTGAGAGTGGTCAGTCACTGGAACAGGCTCCCCAGGGAGGTGGTCAGGGCACCAAGCCTGTCAGAGCTTAAGGAGCATCTGGACAACACTCTCAGTCATATGGTTTTGTTTTAGGTAGTCCTGCGAGGAGCAGGGAGTTGGACTCAATGATCCTTATGGGTTCTTAACAACTTGAGATATTCTGTGATTCTATGATCATTTTACAGAGGCTGATTCATGATAATGCAGAGGAAAGCAAGAACAGGAAGGCACGTTTCCAGCTCTTGAGTCATGTTTTAACCTGTGAACAGCCATGCAGATGCCTAATCTGCAACTTTCACTCCTGTTCTCCAGAGAAGCCTGCAAGGCTGAAAGCTATCTTTGAACTTCTCCAAGTCACCCCTAAGCAGCAGCATGTTCTGCCTTCCTGTAAGTCAGCAATGGTGATTTGAAACCTACCTGGCTGTCTGAACAACAGAGATTTGGTATCATTGTTTGCCAATCTATCTATCAGCTAGTCAGTCTTTTCTTTTCTTTTCTTTTCTTTTCTTTTCTTTTCTTTTCTTTTCTTTTCTTTTCTTTTCTTTTCTTTTCTTTTCTTTTCTTTTCTTTTCTTTTCTTTTCTTTTCTTTTCTTTTCTTTTCTTTTCTTTTCTTTTCTTTTCTTTTCTTTTCTTTTCTTTTCTTTTCTTTTCTTTTCTTTTCTTTTCTTTTCTTTTCTTTTCTTTTCTTTTCTTTTCTTTTCTTTTCTTTTCTTTTCTTTTCTTTTCTTTTCTTTTCTTTTCTTTTCTTTTCTTTTCTTTTCTTTTCTTTTCTTTTCTTTTCTTTTCTTTTCTTTTCTTTTCTTTTCTTTTNTTCTCTTCCATTCTCTTCCATTCTCTTCCATTCTCTTCCATTCTCTTCCTTTCTTCTTTTTTTGACTAATGCTATCATGATGAACAAGACATTTTGGAACTGGTTTCAGTGGAAGTGTCACCAACCCCAGTGTGTTCTAAAGAAATTGTTTGTGATAAGAGGCTGGGAGAAGGAGCCTTGACTCAGAAAGCATACCCTAGAGCTCTTCCCCTCAGCTGTTGTCTAGACAGATCTCTTCTTTTACAACAGCTTTCTGAAAAAGCTGAGCACCGACTTTTCATGTTTATGCCTATGGGATTTGTGAATGCTGAGCATCAGTATAAGTTCAGCCAGTAGTGATATTTTTAAGGTCAGAAGGGGTGTTTGGGACAACAGCCAACAGTAAATATTTATCAAATGATGGGGAGAAAACAAATATGGTCATTTGGGACTTTGTTTCAGCAAAACATTGTGCAGAGATTTGTGGGTACCAATATATTCCCACATTAGTATGTAGGGCAACGTGAAAAAGATAGAAGCTTAAATTGCCCATTTTTGGAATGCAGGTATTTGGATGTCTCAGTCTACATTGCTGTCTAACCTGTTAGCTGTCTGTTGCTATTCTTGTTAAAACCAAACCATTTCAACATTTTGACTGTGAGAAGTATTTGTCTAGCTTACCTTGGCCAAGTTGGGTCTACACCACTACCATGATGTTGATGTCTTTTAACAAATGTACATGGAGACTTGTCCTTTGTCCTGTGGTCTTCTGGCAATACAGGTAATGCAATTCCTCCATGCTCCCTTTCTGCTCCCCTGGGAAGCTTGGAGCAGTGAAAGGATTCCCTGAACTCTTTATAGCTGAAATAAAAAACCCAACCAAACAAAATGTCCTGTAACAGCAGCAACAGTGATGGCTACTTGAAGTCTTTTAAACAATGACAATTTGACTTTTTTTTTCTTGGCTCTGAGTTACTCAGGCTTATTCTGAGTAACGCTATTATGGTGAACTGGCACTAGGAGAAGTAAGAATAACGATGACTGGCAATTGTTTAGTGAAGGTTGAATCAAGTCTATTATGTTTTGATCAGTGAGAGGAAGAAAAATGCTGATAGGTACGTGCAGTATGTACATCTTGCAGCATAATTGAGTCTCAGCTGCCAGCACATAGATACCTGCACTGTCCCTTCAGTACTATGTAAGTGGCATATGGACCACAAATATATGCAATGGTACAGATGGAAGCTTTAGCATCTAATTCCCACTGATTTCAGATTTGTTATCTGTGCCTTTGAAAACTTCTCCCTCCATCTCTAGAGGGGTGAGAAATGTTACTGTTTAGTTGCTGTAATTCACACTGAATGCAAGCTGTGTCAGGCACTTCACATGGATGTGCTAGTGGCTGAGGATATTCAGTACATTTCCATACATCTGTGTCATTTGAAATCAAGCAGTTCAGTGTGTTTAGATGCATGTTCACCTCACATAGTTTTAGTTTATAGTCTTGTAAAGATGAACACCAAACTCACTGAAAATATAAAGCTTCCTTTTCTTTTGGTTGGCATCAGTTTTCCAGTCAGGAGAACACATGCACAGCCAACTGTTGTGGTATGTGATGGGGATGGTCACCCTCAGGATGTTTTACTGAAAAGACATCATTAATTCATATGAAACCAGAGTGATTAGGTTAATAGGTTGGGAACCAGCAGCCATATTTGGTTTTTTTCTCAGCCTTTCCATCACTGAGTGGCCCCAATTCTTGCTTTACCTAGACCTCATGTGTAGTACCATGTTTTTCTGATATTGGTGTTTCTTTGGTGACAAGTGAAGCAGCTGGACATGGCTGCAGACCAGCAGGAGTGCCTTTATGGTGTAATCACTGCACTGCTGTCACAGCACAGGCTGTGCTGAATCATGCAGGTATTCCAGCTCGCTCCTAATTACCTTGGATTTCTCTGCATTATCCTTATCCTTACCTGCATTATGAGTATAAGCTTTTAAGGAAGAAAAAATAGTGGTTACAATAACTTCTTCTCACAGTACGTTTAGACTCAAACTGTGGCAGAGTCCTAGATATCTAAACAGATCTAAGGGAAATCTTTGGAAGAGATCACGATCTACAAGATACAGACAGTGCTGCTGTTTTGTGTTTTGTTCTCTCGGGTTTCTTGGCTGTGCAGTGCCCTCCTATCATGTAACCCCTTCTGTGTGGTTCAGCACCACTCTGCTGCTGCCCAGTGCTGCTCGTTCATCCATTTTGCCAGGGTGCAAAGGGCAATATGTTTGTGTTGTACAATGAAACAAAATAAGAATCTGATGTGCCATAGATTATCAGAAAGCTTTTCTGGTTTTAAGTTTCTGAAGGAACTCAAGCATCCATTTCTTAAGTACTGTCTAAAGCCTCATTTCCCCTTTCTGAAAGTGGCCAGGCAGATGCCAAGTCACCTGCATGGCAGTGGTGTTTGTATTCATTAAGCCCACTCTCACTGGAAACTTTAATAAATCGTTCCTCTTGACTGCTATCTATAGGTTACTAAGTTCCAGAACAACCACTTTACCTTAGGCAGAACAGAGAAGCATTGCACACAAAGGTCAGATCATCCATTCAGGCCAAACAGGACTTTAAGCTTAAAATGTTTCCAAGTCTCCTTCTCACAAAGAAACATTTATAGCTGATATTGATCCAGTGATATTGAAGATCTCAAGGACACAGAAAAATGTGTCTCTACCCAGAGAATATGAAATGAGGGCTAGGGTGAACAAAGTTTTAAAGACTGTATCATGAACAATCCTTAAGAGTATCAGAAATACAGTCAATTATTTAATATAAACTATTACCATTTCTAACTTCCACAATTGTAGATGTATTCTGAATTCTGACAGCCAACTTCCAGCTTTCCATCTCTTTTATTGACAGAATATTAAAAAAAAAAAAAAAGTGAACATTCTGGTATCAGAACATTAGTTTTCTAGTGCCTCCATTATTTTTAAAAAGTTACATTTTTCCCTTCAAATTTGTTTTGCTGTGGGGAACTCAAACCAGAGTGTATGAAGACAGTGTCTTAGATTGTGAGCTTGTGAAGGGCTCCAGTAAATGATTTCATCAGTGCATGAAGTCAACATATCTGAGGGAGTGTGTTGCTAACGACTTCCAGAAGGTCTGTGGAAAGAGAGTTCTTAGAGGGGTAGGATTAGGACTTGCCTCTGTATGAGTTCACATAGGGTGCATTCACACTGGCATTTTAATTTGGATCAGGAGTGCACTTTTGACATGAATCTCCCAATGATCTCTGTTTTGCAGGGTCTTGGTCTTGGAGTACATGAACTGTTCCTTCTGGATAAAATTAACTGAAAGATGTGCTCTGGGAATGCACCAGGAGGGCACACAGCCACAAATGAACCTTTAGTCCCTGGAATCGCACCAGAGGTAATACAAAGTAAAGAGCAACTGAAATGCATTTTTTCTGGACCTCAGATCCTCAGCACCAACTGTTTCACTCTACACATCTTTTCCTGTAGTCCACAATACTTGCCAATGTAGACATAGTCACTGAACAACGTACTGATTTGGAATGCAATGAATTTTTGTTGAGGTAGGAATGGCTGAACTTTTTTTTAATTAACTCTTGCCCAATAAACCTATAAATAACTATATACATCATCTTAGTATATCAACACTGAATCTGACTATCTGATCATAAGGTAAAATCCTTAGAGTACCTTCTTTGTATATATATAACGTAGCATTATACAGATACACATACGTGCCTCCGGTTATTCACAGGCACTGTTTATCAATGCACATATTGGTAACAAATACTCTAGTCCAAGATGAGAAGGTAATAAAGTTCATGGATGCAGTATTTTTAAAAGCTGAGAACAACTGTGTTCTATTGCCCTCCTTTCCTTTCCTTTCCTTTCCTTTCCTTTCCTTTCCTTTCCTTTCCTTTCCTTTCCTTTCCTTTCCTT
>VXBL01010529.1:321674-353027 GCA_013400195.1 Aramus guarauna | reverse complement strand
TCCTTCCTTCCTTCCTTCCTTCCTTCCTTCCTTCTTTCCTTCCTTCCTTTTCTTTGTAATTATGTGACTAGAAAAAAATGCACGATTTTAAAATCATGTATGATATCATAAAACATGCAGTCACCTTCTTTTCAGGTATAAATTGGTGAGTTCATGCGAGTGTGTGTTTGTGAGCAGAAAAATGTAGCTTACTGCCTGTGTTACAATACAGGTTTTCCTGTTCACAGAGAAAAGAAATGTTATGACCTGGCCATGCTTCTTTCTTGCTTGTGTTTCTGAGTTGGGTCTATCATAGTTGTCATGAAAGTTGCTTTGCTGGTCCATTCAGATCCTGACATCGCAGCCCATTCTGAGCTTAATTTTTCCTTTTGCTGAGTATCCTGTGCAGTCAAAATGAATCTTTCCTGTACATTCACTAAAACTTAGATCAGGACTATAATTCAGTAAACTTTCAAGTCTGTCAATAATTAAAACAGTTCAGATGGAAATTCACCCAAATTCCTGTAATGCAAGGAATAAAACAAAAACTTGCCTCAGGGAAGATATGTAAGTGGGAGGCATCAAGACAGTTTGACAAGTGTGATAATCCAATAATATCAAAATATTCTGACTGGAATTCAGATGTTGGATATGAGACATTACAAATAATGGAAGAAGTTAGCAGTAGTGGTAAACCAGAAGGCTGTCAGTAAGATGGAAACTAAGAATTTTGCTAACAAGAGAGATAAAATCTCACATGAAAGAGCACTGGAAGACTTGAGGCTACGTCTGTAATCTGTTATGTATGGAAAAATAGAAATTTAGATTTTAAAAAAAATTGTCAGGAATACTGAGCAGCATGGAGGTTCAGCTTTCCAGAACTTTCAGAATTGCAGGAATTCTGCCATATCCTGCCCCCTAGCTAACAGTTAATTTGGCCTGTAAAATATAGTAAAAATGCATTGATTCCTGAAACTTCCTAATTACACATTGATGACTACAAAAGCAAAATGCAGGCTTCCTGTAGTTTTAAATTTTATTTTTAAAGTTTATCTCAGTAATTCTAGGTCAACCTGTAATCTAGGAAAAAAAAAGGTTCAAACCAGGAGTAGATAAAAGAATAACATGATGAATGTTGGTGATAGGTTTGGGAAATATGCTCATTTTTTCCAAATTGGAAATACAAAATACATGTTGTTTTTATTCTTTATGAAAGTTATTTCAGCAGATTTTGAGCCCTAAACTCACAGTATAATGTATTTTAGCAGTCCTCTTTTCAGGTGTAATCAACGTATTTCCCAAGGAACTGACAGACTAGCGCACAAAGTAGAAAACATTTTGTTTCATTAAAACAAAAAGAAAAAATTATGTCTTGCCAGAAAAACATAACCACTAGAAAATGCTTTTGGTATTCATATATCAAATACTTTTAGTGAAATCATTTACCTTTATAAGTTCTGTTCTTACCTGTCTTGTGAGACAGTTGGATGGGAAGGAATTTGAAGTGGAGTTAGTACCTCATTGCACTCAAAGGTTCTTGACAGGATTTCAGTTCCCTCAATTTCTCTGTAGTAGTGGGACAGGTGATGCAGCAGCATCGTGTTTTGTATTTGAGCTTCCAGGGGAAGATACAGGGATAAAATACCAAATATCAAATATTTTGTTAGCGCATCTGGATGCTAAGGAGGAAACATAGATGAGTTCTGCCTAATTCTGGCAAGGGTCAACAGGCAGCAATGGTTGTTTTTACTATTGCTACTGGTTATTGGTACCAGGTTACAAAATAAAACAAATAAACAAAAGAAGCAGATTAAAGAAGTGTGATACTGTTGCTTTGGATTACTGATGAGCAGAAGCTAGTAATAAACTGTAGAAATTTAGATTTTGAAAGTTTGGACTTGCACTCAGAAAGTCTCACTTGTGAAAGTCTCACTTGGTGAATTTGGATTCAATGCAAAGTTCCAGTCCCACTCTAAAAAGAATGATATTAAACGCATGATACTTTTCATAGAAAAGAATTTTTTCCTTAATTGCCATGATTTTTGTCTTTCTACCTCTGTGCCTTTCACTTGAGTGAAGTTGCATTTCAATACTGGTTGATTAGCTCTTTGTGAGGAGAGGTGCTATATTAGGTAAGTATAAACTGCTCTGCTCTCTAGAACATCATGCAGGCATTGTATCTGAGTAAGTTGCCTCTGTTCTGAGCTGCTCTGTTGTGCAAGAGTAAAGCACCAGGACTTGTACTTTCTACCCAGTGAAGCTCTGGTTCACAGCATTGAGTCTTCTCTTGAAAAACACCAGCAACTTCTTAGAAAAAGTATATGAAGAAGCATTAGTGCTTCCTCCCTCTCCACCAGGAGCCAGCAGAGCATTCCCTCATATCTGTGGCCTGTTTCTTCTGGGAGAATCCTCACTTTTCCTGAGGAATCCCTCAGGAGCCTGTTTGCTCTGTGACAAGCCCAGTAGGGGTGTGTAATAATGTTTAGTAGAAGTTCACAGGTCCGAAGGGAAGCACTGAATCCACTCTGCTCTCCTCAAACTGTGACAAGGCTTCTTTTGACTGAAAACCAATGGCTTATCACATGGAGAAGGCTGAGAAGCCTTTGTTTTACCTCCTTACATTTTGAGTTGCACCTTTAAGCCACCTCTGCGTTGCTAGCACTTAACTCTGCTAGCTTTTGGGTATGGATCTTACAATGGCAAGAGGAGTCTGAGGAGACTCTTAAGGAGAAAGAAGCAATATACATTCATCCCTCTGGTATGTGTTTGCTATCCTGACTTTGGCAAAGCTTTGACAAAAAGGGTATTTTGATCAAGCCCTCTTCTTTTCAGGCATATGTCAATGAAATGCAAAAGATTGTGCTTTGCCTTATTAAAATAGGAAACTAATTTGAAAATATTTGAAATATGTTATTCTTATAGGATGTCTGGGGGTTTGGGCCATTATAGTGTAAGAAAAGAAGCTGATGTGGCACGTTCAAGTGAAAAAATTCAAATTAATTCTGTCATGCTGGCAGTTTCTAGAGTGTTGGGTGGTCTGCTACAGTATCTACGTGAGCACTATGGGAATATTATACTGATGACTTGGATTCAAGTATTACTGGATTGCAAAGAGAAAAATATTCAGAGTTGTTCATTCGCAATTTGCAAGTGGGCAAGAACAGAAACTAGACTTTTCTTCCAGCAGGACTGCTGTGGTTCTGTAATGTAATGCAGTTCTGAGTCCACACTGTTCAGACCCTAGCAGAATTTCCTCTCTATCCAGCTTGATTAACCTTTCTGGGAAATGTATTTTTGGCTGCCAGAATTACAGCTGGGGCCTAAGACTAGAAGCTTCTTTTTGCCCCTGCTTGTTGTACATATAGGGAGCTGCCACAGTTCAGAGCTTCTCTTTGCAGTTCCATGACAGCAACTGCCCACTGAGGCAGGGATCTACTCCACCAATTTTACTTCATCAGTCTCCTGTTTTTTCAGCCATTGTCCATAGCACCAGATCTTGATCTGACTGCATTCAGCTCCAAATCCACAATGCACATACGGACTTACACCCATCCTGAGTCATACTCATCATACCAACATCAGCCCCACTGATAGGCAGCAGTCCATACCCCCTCATCAAAAGCATTCTGAACATACACATCCCATGTCATTGCAGTTGCACTAATCCAAAGCCACAGTTCTGTTCCCTGGCAAACTGACCCAATTCCTTGGCAGAAGAAGCCAAGGGGATTATAGCTCAGTGAGGCCACTCAGGCTAGAGGACTGGCAATAGATAGGGGAGGATAACAGCAGGAGAAAGATGATGAAGTCAGGTGGAGTCACATGCTGGCAGGACCAAAGTCCCAAGTCCTTATTGATCCAGGAGAAATCACCCACAAAGGAAATCATTAGTTTCCAGATGACTAGTTTCCGTGCAAACCTCATGAAGTTCAACAAGACCAAGTGCAAGGGGTCCCCAACATAAGAGGGCCTGTTGGAGCATGTCCAGAGGAGGGCCACAAAGATGATCAGAGGGCTGGAGCACCTCTCCTGTGAAGACAGGCTGAGAGAGTTGGGCTTGTTCAGCCTGGAGAAGAGAAGGCTCTGGGGACACCTTAGAGCAGCCTTCCAGTACCTAAAGGAGGCCTACAGGAAAGCTGGAGAGGGGCTGTTTGCAAGGGCATGGAGTGATAGGAAAAGGGGGAATGGCCTTAACCTGAAGGAGGGTAGATTTAGATTAATTATTCAGAAGAAATTCTTCCCTGTGAGGGTGGTGAGGCACTGGAACAGGTTGCCCAGAGAGGCTGTGGATGCCCCCTCCCTGGAAGTGTTGAAGGCCAGGTTGGATGGGGCTTTGGGCAACCTGGTCTAGTGGAGGGTGTCCCTGCCCATGGCAGGGGGGTTGGAACTAGATGATCTTTGAGGTCCGTCCAACCCAAACCATTCTATGACTCTACGATTCTATGATGTCTCTCTAAAGTAGGAAACACAATCATACATATTTCAGCCCCAGAGCTTTCAGAAGTCCACAGCTAAGAGAATGAATTATCTCACTATGAGCCTTTTGATGAGGAAAAACTTCTAGTGGGGGAAGGCAGGAAGGTACAGGAAAATGATGCATTTATGTCCTGAGGAATGATACCTAAGTAAAACTTAATTTCTAAATGTAACAACCTTTCAAATACTGTGTTTACAAAATCCCAAAGGTACTATTCCAAAGCAGGAGACAGTATCTGGGGAGTTGCCCTTCTCCAAAGCTTTATTGTCTGTCTGTCTGCAGAAGAAAAGGTTAGTAGGAAACTATGTAGAGCAGATCTATGAGCTCAGCCTACTTTCTCATTCAGTGCAGTGTACTGTGCGTATGCTTTGGTCTGTGTTCTGGTAGTACTTGACATCACAGTGAGAGGATGTTGGGGATCTTTTGAGGTGATATACACAGAATGAGGCAGCTGGTGACGTCAGCAGATGGTTACCTAGTGTGTGAGGGGGAGGATGTTAGTACACAGTTGGGAGCTGGGATCCAAGACACAAGTAGGTGATGGGCAGTTTTACTTGTCCTGAATAAAGTAGTAAATATAGCCACAAGCCAAACCAAAAGCCAAGTTCATTACAGAAAATTCAGTTGGGGAGAATTGAGTGAAGTCGTGTGGGTGTCAGTTCAAGTCTTGACAAATTGGCTAAGCCTAGAACATTTCAAATAAGGCAGGCAGCACAGCAGCAGGACTTCTGTAAATTGCCACTTCCTATTCCCATTCTCAGAGATATCAATATCCTTTGCTTAGGCCTTGTGTGGGATTTTCACACCATCCTTCGAAACAGTTGGACCTGGCCACTGGTGGAGCTTGGATTCTGGTTAGCTGGCTTGCTGGATGTTTCTGCCTTCCTGTGTTTGACAGACATGGTGATAGATTTTGATGTGTTTTACTTTCTTCTGCTGACCTTTTCTTTTCTCTCAATGTGGTTTTTGTTTGAGTTGAATTGGCGTCAAAATAAATGGATGCATTTGAAAAGAGTGTTTTTGTTCAGTTGTTTCTTTCACCAGACGGCAAAATTAGCTGGAGGTCCTACTTTTCTTGGAAAAGCAGTGTGCAAAAAGCTGGAAGCAAGTCTTTTGGCAAGTGATAATACATAAGTAGCTTTTCTCAATACCTATTAAATGCACTGTCGTGTTATTATTATCCAGTAGAGCCAGTAATGGGTTTATTATGATTTTGGACCACTGGTTTGTTTTTAACATGGATGGCTTGGCCATCACATTAAAGTGAACTACGCTTTAATGTTTGTGCCATGTACAAGTGATATAGCTGTATCAGTAATTCCCAAAGTTCACAAGTTTAATATATTCTGAAAAAAAAAATATTTTCAGTGTTTCTTTTTCACGTTTCATCTTAGTCTAGAGCTGAATGTATGGAAAAGCTCAGCAGATTTTTTTCCTTCATTTCATTAATTACTCAGCTGTTGAAAAACTCTGTTATTTCCTTCCAAAGAAATACTATGGAAGATTTAGAGTTGTGGTTTTAAGATACTATGGCAATGATCTGACTTAGTTGTTATTATAGAGGGTGTGCTGACTGGAGGAAAAAGGCTTAGGACATCACTTCTACCCTGTAAATCTTTACATAGAAGAGATCAGTCCACATGTAAATCTGTCAGTACCTAAGTTGGATATATCTCTGCCACCTGTATCTCCACATTAGTGAGTTTCTTTGGGAAACAACTAATTGGGAGGACTAAGGTTCCTGATACCTGTCTGTATAGCTCCCTTACCAGGCTACAGTGGTTGTTCTGTGCTGATGTGACAAAGGGGTCAGGGAAAGGTGGATATCACAAAATCATGGAATCACAGAATGGTGGAGGTTGGAAGGGACCTCTGGAGGTTCAACCCCTGCTCAGGCCACCTAAAGCAGGCTGCCTAGGACCATGTTTCCAAGGAGGGAGACTTCTCAGCCTTTCGGGGCAAGCTGTGCCAGTGCTCAGTCACCCTCACAGTCAGAAGTGCTTCCTTATGTTCAGGCGGACCGTACTCTGTTTCAGTTGGTGCCCATTGCCTCTGGTCCTGTCACTGGGCACCACTGAAAAGAGCCCAGCTCCATCTTCTTTGCACCCTCCCTTCAGATATTTGTACACATTGATGAGATCATCTCTGAGCCTTTTCTTCTCTACGCTGAACAGTCCCAGCTCTCTCAGCCTTTCGTTATATGAGAGATGTTCCAGACCCTTCATCATCTTAGAGGCATTTCACTGACTCTCTCCAGTAGCTCCACCTTTCCTTTGTACTGGAGAGTCCAGAACTGGACACAGTACTCCAGGTGTGGCCTCACCAGTGCTGAGCAGAGGGGAAGGATCACCTTCAGCACTGACCCCATCAGGGCCCATAGATTTGTGTATGTTTGTTTTAAAGGCTTTTTAAAGAGACTGCCAAGTAAAACACTTGTGCTTTTGATCCTGTCTTGTGTCGTGGAGAACACAGAGAACAAGCTTGTCACAACCAGCTCTATTTAGAAAATGCTGTGGAAGTCAGAAGGCAAAAGCAGAAATGAGGTGGCATTAAGAAGCATGATCATTTAAGAATTCTTCGCAGGCTATTCAGGAGACCTAAGAAAAGGTGACCTCAACTCAATCCTAAAAATGACAATTACAAGCCTGACAACTTTACTAAGCTATCTACTCAAGCATATTAAAGATGTTCTGCAGTGAGTTCCCCAGGTAGTCCTTCCATTTCTACCTCTCCATGGCTTTTCTTGAAAGCTTGCCCACAGTTTTCCTCTCTTCACCCCGGTGCCCTGTTGACTGCTTGCTCCTACCATCCCACAATCAAGGACCGTCGAAGGTATCTCCATGCTGTGGCAGTTATGTGGAAAGTGGGAAAAAGAAAACTATCCCTTTTGCTGAAGCAAAGGCAGGAAGGAGCCTTGCAGCAAGGCACCTCTTGAATTGGAAGCATAATCTGTCTTCTTCAGCAAAATATTTAGCTCACAGAGAATAAAGCCACTTGATGGCTCTGACAGACAGATAAAATAGTCATTTGTGTGTGGCTCTGATAGATGTATGATCTCAGGCCAGAGCTCTTTTAACCTTCACAGTGGCTAATGCAGAAAAGATGAAGATTTGCAGAGGCAGTTATTAAACCAGTACCTCCTCCATGCTGAAACTGAATATGCTTCAGGTGGTGTAATGTGATGTAGCCTGTGGAAACAGAAAATAGAAAGATCATTTCTCACTGATTGTGTTTCTGTTACCTACATGGCAGTGGGCTGAGAAAAGGAGGCCAGCTCAGCTAACTAGGGAGAAAAGTAATTTCTCTAATTTATATTTTTCCCTAATTGTGGTGGAGACAATAGAATGATGTGAGCATTTCAGCTGAAGAGGACTGATGCCATTCTCTGGACCTCTCACTGATTTTGATAGCCACAATGTTGTGAGAACTACATATGGATTTGGATCCAAAAAGAGCCAAAGCAAGCTGTTCATTAAAGGGAGAAATGGTACATATTCTTATTCTTAAGCCAGTGCTAAAAGGCAAAAGTTAGACAGCATTGATAGACAGGTTAATACATACTTCAAGAAATGCTCTTTTCAGGCTTTATGTCAAATTTTTCAGGCTTTCTGTCAAATGCTTTTTTTTTTTTTAAATTTACTTGTTCTAGGAATAGCTATTTAAAGATGGAAAGCTGAATATGACCAGACTTTGTTAACTTTGAAAGCTCATGAGATCGATAGGTTTTTTAAAGCTAACTCTGTAGTTTGTATTTTCCTAACTCCTCCAGCAGCCTCTTACAGCAATTTACAGCCCAGGTTCTGTAAGGGAATACATGATTCTCCCCCAAAATCAAGCTTTACAAGGAATGTTCTTTCTGCCCTCTCGTGGCCACTAGCCAGTTTTGCAGTTTTGCAACGACAGGAATTTCAGACTTGCATTGCATTTCGATAATCCAAAATATCTTGCTTTTACTTTAGAGAACAAACATAAAATTTTGTATCTCCAAGCCAGTTTTTCTGTATGCAATGTATTTATATATATCTTTCATTTGAGTACAGCAGTTGACTATTTAGATTGTCAAATTACTTACATGCAATTTTCTTAATTTTACCTCATAACCCAGAATATGAAGATGTGACTTGCACGTTAGAAGAAACAGGTAAGGATCATTTCTTTTCTAGCTACTAAGGTAATTTCATTTCAAGGGCCCATGCCTCACGATGGCCTGTTCACATGAAAAATGTTGCATAATTGCATGCAGCAGCTTCTTCACACCTTCAATGAATCTTTAACGTCTTTAGAAGTTAAATTGCACTCAGTTTCCATGTCATGTCAATCAATCAATAAATACATTGATTCCAGTGGAGTTACTTTAGATTTATCCAAGACTGAGGGCAGGATCAGGCCACAATTCCAATTTATATTTTACAAAGATCCTATACAGTTTAAGAGTTACCATGTATCCCTCATATGAATAATGCTGTCAAATACAGGCTTATAGAGGGTACTGTTTCAATTAAGGCTGCTGCTTATCACATTTCGTGACAGGTATACAGAGACAGAATAGGTATAGTTGCAAGCACAGTGACATCTCTAGGGCTTGTTAGCTGGTGAGGATCTGAACAAGAAATTTTGTAGCAGACGCGTGAAAGCTTATAATGCAATAGTGATCTAAGAGAACAGTATTATACAAAACAAGAATAGATTATTCACTGTCAAGGTAGTACTAAAGAATGAGATTATTTTCCTGTTATATATTGGAAAACAGGGGAAAAAGGCCATTACTTTATACATTTCCTGCAAACTTTCTCCTATGTGCCCCTTTTCACAGGCAGCCCAAGTTACCATATCCTCATCTCTGTGATTTCCGGGGTAACTAGGAAAATCACCACTGCAGAGGCACAGCCTGGGCTGCTGTTGTGCTGATGCCAAGCTGTGCACCATCTGCACTTACCATAAGAGGGAAATAAGACCCAGAAAGACTTTATCACTAGTTATACATTTGAGATGGGGTGGGCTCTGCAGTCCTCCAGGCCACCCCTGGGGATTCATATATTCACATGCAGTATAAATATGTGCAAGGATACATTTGTTAGGAAATGTCTTGAAATATGGAACTTTGAGATGCATATGGCGTTGGCTGTGCCAGCACAGGAAGTACCTTCTGAAATCAGTCTGCTCTTTTCCCCTCCCCTGCTCTTTCCACGCAAGCCTGACACTTCTTGTTCAAGAGCAATTCAGAATCATCTGCGTTCACACTTCTTTCCAGATTCCATAAGCCATATGTGATCCCAATACAACTACACTGTAGGTATCCCAGTGTACCTTCACTGGTATTTAATTTCTTCACAGGCCTCTAAATTAAACTTCTGACTTTTCTTTCATAGCTGCCAAAAGGAATCATCTGCTGAATTAGGCTGTACCATTTCATTTGAAATGCCTGTGAGGGAGAGGCAAACTTGCAGCTTTCCAAACTGTTGATGGTCTCTAAAGGCAAGTAGGTCCTTAGTCAAAAAGGTAACTCAAAAAGGTCAAAAAGAAAAGCTCAGCACCCAACGTATGCTTTTTTTTTTTCCTTGAGCTTCTCTCTTCAACAGCAGGGTTCAAAGAAAGTTTGTCTTCATTCTTTTACACATAAAATCTCCATATTGGTCATATAATATAGTTAAGTCTAAACACTTTTATTGCCCCAAGATGCAGATGTATTTTATGTACCCACAGAGTTGAGCAGCTAAGAGAAGCAGCTGATTTTAAAAAGTTCCTCTCTGTTCTCCTTCACTAATTCATGCAAATGAGCCGGCTAAGCCCTGCTGGGAATGAACAGCACATGGAGCTCATCAGACCTTACTGGCTCTGGTTAGCATCTCCACAAACTGTAAATCTATTTGTTTAAAACAGAAAAATTTAGTATAAAGCTCCTCAGAGATAAAAGATGACCTATTGTATACTTTGAATCTCAATGATGTAAAGTAGTTTAATATGTTTTCTTTGATGTGAGGCAGAGTGGCTTTAGGAACTAAGGGTCAAAACCCAAGCAGAGTTTTGCGTTAGGACAGGCCTAATAGTTGCCTCTGGTTTTGAACCACTGCTCATCTATCACTTGCTACCAGTATATGCACAAATGTGGTATTTGCAAAGACAGACTGAATGTGCCCTACAAGTATGGAGTATGTGTGCATCTGTATGCAGTATGTGAAGTTTAGCTCCTGTTTCTAATATTTACCCATGTCTTTCATTGTGGCTGAGGTATCAAATATATGTAAAGAGAAAGGAGAATAAATGTTTTGCAATAGGTGGAATGTGAAGCCGTAATTGAAAGGATTGAAAAGATTCCTTATTTGGTTATATAGGTTATTAACCTTATGAGGTTATATATCTAGCTATGTATGTAAGATCAACCCTCTGGGTCCATCTGAATTGCAGGAATTCTGAGAGAAGTGAAAGAGGGAAGTTTCTGATGCATGCTTTGCTTTCTACTCTGTTGAACCATAAACTGACTTATATTTGTTTTCTGGCTTGTGCCTGTAACGTTCAATATGTTGCAAGAGACAAAGTAGCTGGATGTCATACTAAGGACAATGAACATGGTAACTGATAAGTGGTGTAGAAGTTAATTGTTATGAGCATCAGAGATGAGATAAATATATTAAGTGCAAAAGCTTCAAAACCAGAACAAGTGTCCTAAATATGACAAAATAGGGGGAAAGAGCTAAGTGGTCAACAAGTTCCAGAAGATGAGAACAGTTAAAGGCTCCTAACTGCCTGCACCATTACTGCTATTGACTAGGAAACCTTCCTCTGTGGCAAGTGTCCTACACTTGGTGAGGGACTTGGGATAAAAGTTATAAAGTTATATAAGGAAATAGAAATAAAGATTTCTTTGTGAAGTAACAGTTTTGTCTTAGCTTTGCATGTCCTAAGCTTGAAGAATCGTAGAATCACAAAAAAGTCTGGGTTGGAAAGGTTCTCTGGAGATCATCTGGCCCAACCTCTTGTTGAAAGGAGGCCCTTACGAGAAATAATTATCTGCTGAGGCGCTGCGGTGTGAGACAAAGTAGTACTTGAGTGCCTCTGAAAATCTAGGATGTAGCAAAATGAATTTTCCTGTGCAATGTTTTTCTGACCTATGTCTGTCTTAATCACCTGACTCCTTTTTTAAGACTTGCAAACAATAGAAACAACCTTCTGGTTTTCCTTTTACTTTATGCACTATCAGCAGGTTGGAGTATGATCATGAAGGGATTGGATGAACTTGAGTAGCATTTAATACCTTCTGGTTTTAGAAAACTGTTATAACCATGTACTTTTCTTATAATACAAATACAGTGGTAGTCTACAAATATATCTGAGTTTTCTGAAAGCCTATCTAGAATATTTCTTCCACCAGTTAACTCTGGGGCTCTAAGTGGATGATAGGGATGACATCTCTAAGAGAAACTCATTTTTTGCTTGTTTTCACCAAAATTTTAATTGGATATGGTTCCAGGTAAAGCCATACGACCGAACTTCTGACTAATCACTTCATAGGATCCACGGACATAGGTATGAAAAGAAGAAAAACTGTATTTTACACTATCCATCATTCTTTGAGATAAAATACACATAAGGATACCTTAAGCCTCTTTTCCCCTTTGTAATAGCCACAGATTTTTCTGATCCATATTCTGTGCTACAAAAGATCTGAGTGGTACTACCTGAGGTCCTTCTACGTCATATGTGTAATCTAAACAAAACATTTCCAATTCCTGCTAATGGGTACTCTTAAAGAGGGGGGAATTTTATAAATGTCTTCTTTAGGGTTTAGAAATTTCTAGTGGTCTGTGATGACCAAGGCTAGCCCAGTTATCATCTTCTGAAAAAAATGCAAAAGGCAGTTGCAAAAGCAATTGAAGTGAATCTAAGACTGACAGATTTCAAATGCTAGATGCCCAAGTCTTTGGCTCCGTCTGAGGGTAAAACAACAGTGTCTCTTTGCATTCCACTAAATCTGTCAAAATGATATATTGAAATCAACATGATGAGCCCTTGGACTTATAAATTAATCACTAGATTGTCAGCTGTCCTCTCTATAAGCTTAAGTCAGAATCTAAAATAAGCCTGGTGGTGTTTTTGCATGGAGGCTTTAATAACAGACATAAATATTACGTGTATGGCAAGGAAGGCTGGGAGCTCCTGAACCCTACTAGAATTCATGCCGGTAAGCTTCAATAGTCTGTCACTTGATTTACTTGAGTCCTTTCCTTGCTTTTTCCCAATTCATGAATAATATCTGTATATAGATAATAAATAATCTGGTGAGTAATAGCTATAGCAATGTATGTTGCCTGTTGTGCCCCTTCTCCTCCCGTTGCACTATCCAGTGATTGTTTTCTTGGCTCACATGCTCTCAAGCCAAACAGAAATTTTGCACAGCATAGCATAATTCCTACTTTATGTACTTTTCACCTAACTCTTCCTCTGCTGAGGGAAAATAAATCATCAGCCATCTCCTGTATCCATGCTGTGAAGCTTGCAATAAGAGGGCAACCTAATTGTACTTGCTGCTGGGCCAATGTTTGGGCTTCTGCTTTCCTCCCATAGCAGCCATCATTAATGCCAATTGATGTATATCTTTCCCTGTTGCTAGGTGATATGTGCCTTAAAAAAGCAGCTTCTATTGCTGCTCAGGGATTCTCACAAATCTTGTTTGTTCTTGGTTCACATGATGTGCAGTGAGGTTTGCAGGACCAGAACACAACTCAAAGTTCAGGGCATTTCCTTCTGCTGTTCGTTTGACTGTAAATCACTTAAAGATCCCACAGTTTTCCCGACTAAAGAAAGATTGACATCCTGTTCTGATCGCAGGCAATGACAAAACTTCTTCTTCNTTGTTGACCAGTGTCCTTCAGCATGGACTTGGCTGCAGCACCCAAGTGTTATGCTGCAAAACTGGTATTTCACCAGCACGTGTTAGGTAAAGTGTTTTCTGAGACTCAGAGAGAAGATCAAAGGTTGGTTTGGGACTTGTACTTCCAAAAGATACAATCTAATTGTTTATAATCTGTTTAGATGTCCTCATCTTTTTGACATTTCAAGTGTGAGTGAGTAAAGAGACTAGATATTCTCAGGACTGTGGTCTCACTACTTTGGATTTAATTAGATTCACCAGCCACAGGTTGAATAGTGTTGTGTTTCAAGTAGCCTTATTAACTTTGTAGAGGAATGGCAATTCAGGCTCTGTCTCAACCATGAATTTATCTGATAGAAAAGATCAATTTGATTAGGGTTTTTTCCCAGGTTCCTCTAAAGATATGTGGAATGTAAGGATATCTGGTTACTGGTTTTTCAGCATAAAAGACTAAGACAAGAGACAGGAGAAGTAATAAATTAAACTCTCAGATACCCAAACCCCAAGGAAGAGGTGATAACAAGGCAGTAACAAAGAGCAGAACTCTTAGATCAGTGATTGATGGGACCTTAAAGGAACCACTCAACGCCTTGAGGAGGTTTAGCCAGAGCTCTGTAACTGGTTATCAGGGATCTCATGGGAAAGAGCAAACTTACAATGGGATATTTGAGAGGGCTTGTAAGATCACATAAAACTGATTATGGGATGTTTTAAGGGATGTGGGAAAGTGCTAAACTTATTTTGGGATATTTAGGGGAGAGCCAAAGACAGTCAAAAGGAGGGATCAAGATAGATGGGGGAAGAACAAGCATGGGAAAATGGAAAAGGAAGGTTGTTAAAGAGGTCGGCTGCACGCACTCAAGTGGCTGTCAGTACTTTTTGTTAGGCTATTCCCTGTGCCTGATCATCACAGTGTGTCTTATCTTCTTGTTAGACTTGGTAATTGAATGTTTTCCTCTATGCATGTGCTCTCTGTTCTGTGTGCATGTGTGTGTGCATGTTCTGCTAGCAAATTTCAAGCCAGGCTAGCTGGTCACTAGAGGGAGTGGTCTGAGTGCCAGCAACTGGAGTTAGAGACTGAGGGTCAAAGGGACCTGCAGGTCTGAAAGCCTGCAACTGGAGAGACAGATTGTCTGGATGCCAGCTATTGAACAGACTGAGCATCTAACAGTTGCTGAAGCAGGGACCCATTTGTGTGTGTGATTCGAACATGAATTTAAAGCTGGACTAGCTGGTGAGCAGGAGAAGAGGTGTGGGAGCCGGCTAACAGAGAGACCACAGGTCGGGACAGTGGAGGGACCAAGGGTCTGAGCGCCAGCTGCTGAGGAGACCACAGGTCTGGAACAGCCACTGGAGGGACCTGTTTGCATGTGTTGGGGTGGGCAATCAGCTAGCAGGCTTTCAGTTTGATTAGCCTGTGCGTGAGAAGAGGATCAGCCCATTTGTATGTTTATGTCAGTCTTCTTGGTGTGTATGTGGAGACTGTAAAGGTGCTGCTTTCTTGTCTGTTGCTAGTCAGCTGCAGCTGTATGGTGTGTATAAGTACGTGTGGTGTGGTTTTTTGGGGATGCCTAGCCCCACCATTGGCCAGGTGTGGTGTCAAAGTAACACAGCATTGGAGGGCCAGAAGAAAGAATCCCTTAGATCTTGTAGTCCACCAGATTTGGCTTCCCTGTAACAGGTGAGAATTCAGTTTCTCTTCAAAGCTTACTGAAAACTCAGTTTTGGAGGAAGCCTAAACATGCAATATTCCACTTAGAAGGGAATAGTTTTCATAAGAAATATGAAATGGAAATACGGGTTTATAAAGGAGTAGCCCCTTCTGTGTGTGTATCTGGTAATGTTATTCACATTAACGGAAGAATCGGGACACCCACAGGGCAGATCTTGTAGGACGTTAGGGAGGGCATTATCTCAGATATAAAACCCAAGATAATTGCATTACAATATGACTTTGGGTAGATGTTATTCCTCTGGGGGGGTCCAAGAAGCTAGATTTTATTTGTGGCAAATTCTTGACAAGTAACCTTTCAGATTTATATCTAACATGACTCATAAACAACAGGAAAAGTGCTTTCTCAACATTTTTACTTGATTTTCTTTAGCTGCATATAACACAAAGGGTACCAGTGGTTTGGATCCTACTTCTGTTTGTTATTCTCTTTGTAGACTTCTTTTTATTTGTACCATGCTGCTTTCTTCATACTGTGCTTCTTTTAATTTTGCTTAAAATGCTTTGTTATACAGCCATTGTTCTGAAATTAGGTTTTACAACCAACAGGACATAAGTCGCATAGAAGTAAATAGAATTTATACTACACTGCCACTGAAGTAAACTACTACAACAGTCACTACAATTATCACTGCCTTATACATCAAGGGTTTGTACAGAATAAATACATTATTCATCACATGAAGACAGGTTTGCATTTCAGTTCTTGTATGTTTCCTTTTCGTGACCTTTAGTTTTGAAAACACATTGCAGCTTTTCCAAGTCTTTCAGATTCTGTCTTCATTATTTCATTCCAGTATTAATGTAACTGTTAGAATTCATATCCCTAAAAATATCAGACAAATAAAACAAAGTCTGTTATAATCAGGTGAGACAATGAGAAAAGAATGAAAGGTATCAAATTAAATAAAGAAGAATCTTGGCTTCGGATGTATCAGTTATCTTTCCTGGCCTGAACTTCTACTTTACAATGTCAGATGCAAGTCAGAGGTAGCCAGCTGAAACTTGGTTCGAAGACAAATGGACAGTTCAGATAAAGCAGCAGATATGGCAAGAAGGGCTGTTATTGAAGAACTGCTTTATATAATGGGCAGGAAATATTTTTCCTAACCTGAAAAAATTTCAGTGGTCAACAAAATTTTTTCATCTTAACTTGGAATGAAAAATCAAAATCTCAAACATTGTATCAGTAAGACAATCTGAAAAATAAATAGGTTCAGATAACAAAAACCCAGCATATTAAAAATGCTGCAATTCAGTCTGGAATTTTTTCCTTTTTTTTAACTCTAATTTGCATAAATTTAGAAAATGGAAGAGTAATTTTTAGGTAATTTTCTTTGTTCATTTTATAGTGCTGAAATGGGATATTTTAATGATTCCGAACCTTTTTCACCAAAGCTTTAAACTTCTCAGAATGAAACATGATCTAAAAAAGTGTTGTCCAACCTAATCTTGTCATATTAACATTTTCAGCTTTGGCTATTTGGCATCTTCTCCTTAGAAAAGATTTCATAAAGAGATTCTCTACTAGTTCTTGTGATGAGACTTTTTGATTATATGGACTGCAAATCTTTCTTTTGGCAAATTGGACTCATATTGAAATGCTTAGGGAATATCCCTTCAGGAAGTCTGGTTGTATTTGATTATTGCTAACATGATTTAATATGCATTTTAATATATGGCTTGAACACTTGCATAGTATTACCTGGTTCAGATTCCTGAGCATCTTGAGACAGATTGATGGACAGTGACTTCCCAAACCTTTGTGGCAAATTTAGAAGTGGTTGACTGTAACTTTTAAGAAGTGGAGATCTCTTTGGAGCACGCCTAGGTATGTTCTCTCCAAAAGCTCTCCCAAATCTCAGAGGCAAATTAGCAAATGGTTTAATGCTTCTTTCTTCTAGATAATTTCTTCCAAACCTAAGAGGTAAATTAGCAATGGAATTTGGCATCTTGTTTACTGTAGGAGGGTTCATTTTAATGACATTTTTAGATCCCCAGTCTTTCATCTCTTGAAAATTGAGACTCCTCTGCTTTTCTTCCAAGATATTATCTTTAATCTAAAGAAAAATAATTAAAAAAAAAGGATACTATCATTTTATAGCATATTACTCCAGCTATCAATCACACAAAGTACTCATTTTCATACGTCCTTAGAAAGCTGCTGGATAACATTCTTTTTTGCATATCTAATGCTTTTTAGCATTTGCTGAACTCTACTGTAGTGTGAACTACTTCATATGGATTACTTCATATGCAGACATTGTCCTGCTTACCTTTTCAGTACACTAACCACAAGTGCACATCTCCGTATCAGTATCCACAACTGTTCAAATGGTTGAGAATATTTCTGTGCATAGGTGTCAGTACCTGTGCCATCGGTTAAGTGTGGACAGGAGTCATTGTCAGGTCCACGTTTGCTAATAGCACCAACTGAAGTTTTCTGGAGGGGAAGATGCTGTCTATATTTAGTGACTTGATACAGACCCAGCCTCTCACTCATCTGGTCTGGATGAACAGGAGGATGGACAACCCATCTGGAAGGTGTAGCTCATTTCTTCCTGAGCTTTGGGTGGATGCTTCTGACCCAATATCCTGCTGGACTAACAGCCAGGGAAATGAATGGAAAACATTTGGTTCAAGTCCATATAATGCCTATTTTGGCCTTGCAGCATAGAAATTGCCCTAAGCTTTGAGTTGCTTTAGTCCTCCACTAGTACACAAGATGCATTAGGAGCTCCAGGGCTCCTAATTTTCATGCCACCAACACAAAACCTACTTTCTGTGTCTATGCTGGCATACAATGAAGAGCTGGGACTATTATATTACCTGTCTCATGATGTAAAGGGCAGCTGTTGCCTGAAAATAAGCTGTATCAATATGACCCTTTCTTATATAGCAGCGTTCCTTCCCTGAGCAAATTGAAAATCACTTATTTCTGTGACAAAAGTAAGTTTTCAAGCCTTAACAGCAAATATGTACAAATATGAGGTTTAATTCGGGTTAAAGACACAAATGCTACTAATCCTAATTTCAGTTCCTTATCCCAATTTGGTGACTTCCCCAGGAGCTTCTCCAGCTATTGGGAGAGAAGGGGAATGAACCATTCTAGTTCATACTCTGTGATTAAAACAAATAAACTATCCCTCTGACTGTACCTGCACACCCCTTCTGAGGTATATAAAAGACTGTGAGCTGAGGACCAGAGGATTTCACTAGCATAATTAAAGTTGTATTTTGGTTTGAAGGATCTTTATTACACCGATGATGATGAGTCAAAAAGAGAGGTTGGCTCTCATTTCCCAGGGAGTATTTGCAGGGCAGACAAGAAAAATAATACAGATGAACTGTGCAAATTTCATTTGGCATCTATTGAGACATAATAAATGTGCAACCCTGCAAAGATATTTTTATAGTCAATTTCCAGAGTAGAATTTTAAGACCATTAACTATATTAGATTTATAATGTTCTCTGTTTATCATTATTCTTTGGGTATTACAAGCATGCCTTTATTAATTTTGGATTAATAATGTATCTGTTATATTACGTGCATAAAATGCCTGACAGGAATGTTAATTGAGGCCCCACTGTGTAAGTAAGAAAAATTTCAGAAAAAGTCTCAACCTAATCGCAAGGCTGTATTGCAAGAAAATTGAAACATGAATTGATTTACACAGTATGTGCGTCCAAGCAAATGGATTTTCTGAAAATTCTTTTTTTTTATACTCCTAGTGCTGTATTGCTGAATGCTGTACAAGGATATCCTAGCTGAAAACCAGGACACTGTGCACTGAGGTTAGGAGAGCCTTTGCCAAAAAATTCAAAGTGCTCAGAATCTGACCCACAGTTCCCCCAAATAATATCATAGTAATACAGATCTTACCTCGTAATATGTATCGTCATCATCTTCTCTGCTCTGCAGACTGGACTTCATCAGTTCATCTAGGCACATACTATTTGATGGTAGAAAGACCACTGTAGCTAAAGCAAATAGAATAAACCTCTTGGTTGAAATTACTTTCATTTTTCTCAAATTAAGCTTACTTAGAGAGCTCAGAATCTGTACAGAAAAGAAAACTGCCATCATTTTATATGATCAGAAAACAAAAAGATTTTGTTCCTATGACATCAGTCTCAAAAGCTTCAATTCTTAATATTAATTAGGGAAGTAATTTGAATGTATTTGAAGAATGTTGGGAATTTATTTTGTCAACCTTTTAAACCAGCATAGTTTCTTGTTAGGGACACACTGACTTTACAAATATTTTCTTCTGGTGAAATATGTCTTAATTAGCTAAAATTGAGAGGGACTTACATAACAGTAGAGACTTACAACAGCCACAATGTTCCATCACCAGTGGACAAAACCACCTTGTTTCTTTCTTTTGTATCAGTGTCCTCAGAAGGACTATGAAAGGAAGCTTCCTCCATGTGTGTATTCTGCTTAAATGATCCTTTTGGACCATATAATGCTTGTTTATAATTATGTATAACTGGGGATATTTGGCCCATTGAAATCAAGTGCTGTCTATTGAAGTTGTTGATCAGGTCATAAGAGATGTTATGCATCAATGAGATCTACTGATGTACATAGTGTCTATGCTCTAATTTGAACATGTTAATTTGCATTCAGACTGAATTAGGAACATATTTTTAAAACCTTATCCATCAGTTAAGTTTTTAGAAATTTCAAAGGTTATGTTACATCTATATTCTTAAGGCCAAATTCCCAACAGCAGTTTTTAAAAAGGCATCCGCTACTTTGCTGCACATGGTGAAAGCACCAGACTGCCTGTGCGTGTTCTGTCCTAGAAGGGGATTCAGGCTGCACACTTAAAGTGCACATTGAATTGGTTGCTAGATAGGCTGGTGAGCCAGGCTGTGATAGAAAAAGTGTATTGTGTTATTTTTCCATTTATTATTGTTAAATTGTTGAAATGATTGCCTAAATCTCAGATGTTAATACTTAAAATCAGCCACATAAGGAGAAAATCTGATTGCTCATGGTAAATACTCACACTGGAACACTGAACTCTAGACAAGTTATTTTGCAATTCAACACCGGGGTTGTAAAATGTCTGTTCCAATCACAGCACTGGCAAAGCTGTCCCCACAGAACATGTTTTACACTGCGGGCAGCATGGACATTAGGGACTGTTTATCTAGTGACAGTATGTTACTGTTTTTACCACACTGTGAAGCTGAAGGACTTGCAAGTAACCTGTTTTTAGAATTAAGTTGGCTGGTTTTATGGGTTTAAAGCTGTGTGGCATGCATGGAGTAATTTGTGCCTTAGATTCTCCAAAACAGATCCTTAAGGCCTTAAGTGGCTTTGTATTAGAGCCTTTCAGACTCACAAGAACCACAGGTTGTGTATTGGAAGCTGCTCTGACATTACTGCTACTCTAACTTGACCAAGGTAACAGGAAATACCAAACCTATCACCTAAATTGTTTACCTCTAGAGCCACTTAAAGTGAAAAAAGGAAGAAAAATAAATTCCAATGAATGATCTCCTTAGGAGAAATAACAACTTCTCCTTCTTTCCCTCTCCCACACTTTAATTCTTATCCAATAGCAGGAGGAGCAGCCAGCCTCTGTTCTCCAAGTTTCCTCCAAGGGATCAGGAGTAATCCCATGCCAAAGATAAGGGCCACTGAATTTTGGACACCAGAGCATTGGTTTGCCATGCCAGCTGAGCTAAGGGGATGCAGCTGAGACTAAGGGGTCAACCAGATGAGAGTGCTGACCTGGGAGCCAGATGTAGAGGTAACATCTGGAAGCACAGCTATGTAGGGAGAGCTGATGAGGGGGTAGCGTGTCTACCTAGGTGGCTTGGTACTGGTACCTGAGGTGAACCTGCCTGGCACAGTGTGTGTGGAGAAGTGCTGCCGTTCCCAGGGGAGAGGGAAATCCCATTGACAGGGCTGGAAGTGAAAAAGGAACAGTTTCTCTCAGGTGAACTTCTCCAGGTGAAGAAGGTGTGAAAGATTCTGCCCATTTTTTATGTGATAGGAGACCATTAAATTGTTAAAATAGATGAGAATGGTATTAGTAAGCTAATTAGGAGCCCCAGTGAGGAAAGAATGCATTTTAATGAGTCACTGGCTTTTGTGTGCAGCTTTCCCTTGTTGGTGTAAACACTTTTTACATTCATTTGCTCTTTGTTTCTTTGCTGTGTGTAATCCTTCTGGCCCTGGCTGACAGCAGAAAAGGTTGAGTTCAAAGATCTGGCACTTCTTTCAGAAATCTGCTGGAAAAAAAGGGGAGAATAAGCACAGTTCTTAAGGGACAATGCTTCCCCATTTCACTCTCTGAGACTATTCTCTCTGAGACTGTTCTACAAGATGTTGTTGTAGAGTGGGATGTGGTAGATGGGGAGAGAAAAGATACTGGACACGTGCCTTGGTAATAGTCCTCCTCTCAGAGTAGGTGACTTTTTTCCTTTTTCTTTTTTTTTTTTTTTTTTTTTTTTTTTAGAAAATAAGAAATGTTCTGAGCAGGGAAATGGAGTCTGGGGGACACCAAAATTTTGATATTTGCAATTCTGGGCCAAATTATTTGGAAAACAAAGGGAATAAAAGAAAGATGTCAATGGAGAAGACCTCTAAAAGGAGCCCATGTCCTCTTGGTGGTCGGGCAGGTCAGGGGCAGCAATTGTCTCTTTTCACTGAGGGCTGAGTGCAGGTTCCTGACTCTCTGAAGCCTCATGTAAGGGGGCTTCCATCTGTGGGAACAGATGGATTTTCCAAATTCCTTTTCTTTATGATAACAATAAAGACAATAATGAATGCAATTCATGCACTAATATCTATCTAACATGTGGTCATTTACCATTGGGCTTTCATTTTACCAAGCTACTGGTTTATGAACCTCTCTTGATCAATGGTCTTTCAATTAACTGTGTGAAGATATTTGCTTTCTAAATTAAATGGAATTGGCAAGGTCCAAAAACTCTCCTGCATTGTTTGGCACAAATACAAATGCTGTTTTCCCTAGACAGAATAGGAAAATGTATTGCTGTTGTCTAAGCTGCATCAGGCTTTCTTGATATTCAGTTTGTCTCCTATGTATGTTGATTTTCTAATCAACATAAAGTGAAGTTTTCAGGTGTTTTGCATGCCAGGCAGTCAGAGTTGTATGTGTCTGTATTTTCTTATGGATTAATTTGCTTTTGATGGCTCTACAACAAGAACTCTTTGGAAATTTCAAGTCAAGCAGTTACCATGATTGTTCATTATCTTTCTTGAGGAAGGATTTATCAGACCCTAGCGCTCAAGTACCAGAATGTATAATGTGAGCATCTTCATCAATGTGACTGCAAATTCTGCTGTGTTTAGACTGTCTTCAGCAGTGGCATAAGCTAGCCCATCTGACTTCAGACTGAAGCAGCTGAGGCATCCTGGTATGATCTATTAAAATTATTTATTTGGGAAGGAAAGACACATTTGTTGATGGCAACAAACTGTTGGGGAAGAGGGCTGTCTGTTCTTGAATTGCTCCAGCTTGATCCACAAAGGGTCTGATTAAGGCATATGGAGGGGACAGGGCTCTGAGTACTGTTGAAAACAACTTTTGAGTTCCTAGCCTCTTGTCCCACAGTTGTTTTATCTTGCTATCTTACATCACTCATCAGCTAAGCTATTCAGAGGACTTGACCATAACTGAACTTCTGGTTTGAAAATTCCCCAGTTAAATAGGAGTGAGCCCTCCCATTTACATGTGAAGCAAGCCTCATAGGCAGGGCCAATTGTAAGAGTTTTCCTGCAGGTGGGTGCTACAAACTAGGACAAGGTAGTGCTTGTCTCTTTTTTTTCTCTTCATTTAGTGTAGGTAAGCACAGGTAAGAGCATTTATTTTAGCTTAGTGGTACAACAGTAAGGTAGATCTGATCTGTGATGAGTTACTGCAGTGACTTGATGTATATCTACTTTAAAAATTTGACATTAAAATGTAATTAGTAGTAATGGCAAGAGTAGCTCAATTTCATAAGCACCTCAGTGCACAGTAAGTTATTTGATTGCAGTGAAAGAACAAGTTTTAATATTGCTCTTTCTTTATATAAGAATATACTGATAAGTCCTTATCCATTATTAACAACATATTGTGTGAAAATTGCATGTTATATGACTCATGCCACCAATAAGCATCTGCACATTCCCATAATGATAAATCATTCATAATATATTCATTTTGCCATTATGTATTATATGACCTATTCTATGGCTCATTTTGAAGTAGGAAGATTTAAAAATGTATAATTTTTTCATTGGCAAGCAATTCTGTTCATTTTTCACCCATTGCTATGACATGTAGTGGGTCATGCTGGCTTTGCAGTGTTGTGCTTCAGTTGCAGTGCACAATCCAAGGTGTATTTGCCGGGAATATATATCTCTCTAAGCAGATAGTCATACCTCCACTGCACTCAGTATCCTGGCATTGTACACGTATGTAGGCCTGGTGTCTCTCTCGTACTGACAGTAAATATTTCAGTGATCAGGGGAACCAGGGAAGCTTGGTTTCCCATGACTTTGTGATTGAAGAGTAAATGACAGTCTGTATTCTCTGAGGTCCAATAAGGATTAACCTTACTGTAGGATCCCTGCATGAGCAGCATGCCTATCCTCTCTTGCCATGCCTGTTATCATGAAGTGGAATTTCAGCGAGACTTCTCCCTGCCAAATTCAACTGAACTTGGCTTCCAGACTTGAAAGTTATTGAGGGTGACTGACTGGCACACACTTGTGCACAGAGGAACAGATTTGCCTCGTTTCATTGGGAAACCAATACTAAATCAGGAATGACTCTGCTGAAATACCACAGGTGTAAAACCTCAACATTGGTACAATTATTGTGGGCACAGTGATAATTTCTTTATTAATGAGGCATTAGATCAACTTCTGGGATTTTGCAGAAGAATAGGGGAATGTACTATGAAAGCCTCCTTCTTTGTGTACTGTAGCTTGGTAAGGAAAAAAAACTTTTATGAAACAGTCCTCTCTGATTTTCAGAACCAGAGCTTCAGTTTTAAGCCAGGTTTTCATCTACAAGTAGCTCTGAGCTTTACTGTTAGCTGGGTAGTAGTAAACAAAGGACAAATGCATGCAAATATCATGGTACAAATAATCTTATTTTAAGTTTAACCCCTATGAATCGGTCTCCAGTGCTAGAAGATATTTCCCCCCTTGATTAGATGAATCCAGGATATGAATGTGTAACTTCACATTTTAATAGTTCTTCTTTTATTTTTTCCTTGAACTTTTGGAGCAGCAGAACAGCGTGAGAGACAGAAAACAATAAGAGGCTTGAGTTATTATGGTAACAAGCTGAAAACGACTTTATCTTCTTGGTAAATAAGGTGTGAACAATAATTCCAGATTAGACAGGTTCTTCAATTATACATTTGTGTTAGTAATAAAATAAACATGTTTTCAATAACATTTGGGATATAACTACATTCTTCTTTTTTTACTAACTACTCTGCAGAGTGTAATACTGTACTTACCAATCTACTACAGTGTGTAGCAGCTCTAGCCCATTCTTGTCTATTAAAAATTAAACCCTTTTACCATACATTATTAAAAGTGCTTTGGTTGGCTGCAAATCAAGAAAGACTTCATAAAGTCTTAGAAGAACAAGAAATCTGATTAAATCTAGGGTCCACAGGCAGCAATGGAAAGTGCATGAGAAAAAAACAACAACATGAAATTATGTCTTAAAAACTCTTTCAGGACTTTAAAAAATCATTAGAAGCTTTTATTCAAGTTAACTATTAACCAAGGGACTCTTAATAGATTCATTATTCCATGTTCCCCCTTCCCTTTTTCAGTTTGGAACCTGTGTTAGTTATAGATATAGATACTTTAATTCCTTGTTCTCCCCTTTTTCAGAATGATTTTTTTCTAGAAATATTGTACTCATTTAATAGTTCACCTATGCCTTGTGTATAAACACTGAGGAGCATGAAGATTACACTATTTATTAGCTGAACTGTGGGTTGCAGGATCTGATTTTCACTTTTGGAAAAAATGTAAGCAATTCAGGAGAGGAAAAAAATTAAAGGAAAACACCTATGTTTCTTGGAGGGAGAAAGAGGCTGCAAGCATTTTACTGACAAAGCTGGAGGAGCAGATCCAGCTTATTTGAAATAAAGCTTTTCTCTCTCTTTTTTTTCTTAATGTAGCTTTTTAAAGGGAAAAAGCTTTTTTTTTTTTTTTTTTTTTTTTTTTTTTTAATGACAGTGATGTTAGACAGTATCCTGGAATGGGAAGCAGCATTTCACTGGGTAGTACTGAACTTTGCATGTGGTGGTGAAGGAGCTGACTGTGCCATTACTTAACTTTGAGCTGAGTGTTAGCCACGAGGTCTGTAACGTCTCTTTACATTGTGGAAAAGTGACAGAGAATGCGAAGCAGCACAGCCAGCACCCTGGGGGCGTGGTCCACAACTGGGAATTATTTTTGATGCTTGCATAGAAATAACAATTCGCAATCCTAGCTCAAAAGGTCCCCATCCCACCACCATGAGCATGGGCAGAGGTGCGGTGGACTTCTCCCTCATTTCAGACATGCATCTCCCTGCATCAGGGTCAGGGCTGTGCTCACCTCTGACAAACCAGGCCACCCCTTGCCAGCTCCAGAAGCCTGCAAGCTCCTGCCAGCTCTCGTTGCTGTTGACCAAATAAGCTGGAGCCAGAAAAAGGCTTGACAGACTTCTTTGCTGTCATCTCACCTGGGAAAGAAATGAGGACCAGCCATGAGCCAGGAAGCCATTGAGCAAGCCTCCTGCCGGGGCGACCTCCCAGGGAGAGGGTCATTCTTCTCACCTGGTTGAAGTGGGGCTCGGGAAGAGAGGTACCAACCTGACTGAAAACAGGCAAGATTAACAATGCAGACAGTTGTTCAATTATTGCAGATTCTGTGCAGCTTTCTTAGAAACACATGGTGGTGGGTATTGCTTGAAATAGGATGCTAAGCTAGCTGGACAGCTTGGCTGCTTTAGCATTCAAATGTTTATGTTCTTGTGAAAAAGGAGTTACTCTTCTCCACTATTTTTTTTTTTTAAATGATCTGTGGATCCCTGTTAATCTGAAATATAGAGGACAGATTCTTGTGAAGATCTGATCTACTGATTTCTGCGATGTTACCATGGGATCAGTAGGTTTCTAATGCGATGACTGAGACTGGTAAGATGCAAGTGAGTACTGGAGCCCAGGTACTGGCTTTTCTGCAGCTCCTCTGTGATATCTCAGGGGAAAGTCCACAAAGAAATACATAATGAGTGCTGAGAGGACAAATCTTTCACCTGAATCCAGGATGGAACATGCCATTTTCAACTGAAAGGATCTAGAGAAAAAAACAGGATTTCTTGTGGGCTTTGAATTAGAATATGTTTAATTGCTGTGTTAACTTGAGGGATATATGTATGCTGAAATAGCTGTGTGCAACCTCACTTCTGTTTTGAAAGAGAACATTTCAAAACTGTTGCACAATGTGTCCCTAATTTATGAGACAAGAACATTTCTTGACCCTGCTAGGAGCTACCATTAGTGCCCAAGATTTCTGGGATGGGCTGGCAATGGCCTGCAAGAGTCACTTTTAAATTCTTGATGTGTTGGCTTGGATATCAGATAAACAAGTGTTGGAGGAAGTTTTAATACTACATTGTTCCTCAAAATCCTTATCAGATGCCAAGTCAGTTAGTTCGCTAGAGTTCTCTGAACCTTGCACAGATTTTCTGAGAGACAAAATCAGGGGTTTTAGTCCTGGTAGCAAAGGAGCTCTGATGGCAGTTGCTGCATGGTAAGGGAAGCTGTAGGAGCAATGAGAGCTGTGTGTGGAGGAAGAGAGTACAAGGCAAAAAAAGCAGGAGGAGAAGAGCAAACTTGGACAGACTGTGCAGGGTGTCCAGTCAAAACTCAGTTCCTTGCTCTGCAAAGTGTAAGAACTAAGTAAATTTTGAGTTACAGGGCTATAATTCCATCTCTGGATTGTGGTGACTGTGTAAGGCCACTTGAGCTTTGCTCTTATAGTTTATGATATCACCACAATCCCCTGGTGGATTTACAGTCCTGTAATTTTTTACAGTGGTGAGCTTTTTATTTTTCTATTTACAACAGTGCATCACTGGAGATATTGATAACAATCACCTAGTTTTATCGTATAGTTTCCTATAATCTTGCATTTGTTTTTGTAGAAAATTAAAATCATTCTTTAGGAGCAAGCTGCAAGAGACTGGGGGCAGAGGGGGGAAGCTCCTTTTCTGCCTTTGTCTTTTTAAAGACTGTTTAATTTAGCAACAATTTGTCCAGACACAGGAGGGCATAATGATTACCAATTTCACATTGCGGTATGACAAACAGCTGTATGACTCTCCCTTTCACATATTTTCTCTTTCTTACCCCCTGCTGTATATTAATTTCTCAATTAAAGTTCATCTCACCAGCCTCTCACACAGGATGTCACTGTAATCGAAGGCTGAGGGGAGGTCAGCATGGTGCATCACAGGCTGACGTCAGGCCTGAGCAAGAGGCAGGTCTTGGGCTTGATCCCATCCTAATGCCCTGCTATGGATCTTGGTTCGGAACAGATGGATGTAACCGTTAATTTGATTAGTTGTGAGCGTGGCAGGGAGGTAATCACAGCAAAAGGGGATAAGCACGGTAGGTAGCTTATTTAAGTGTCATGTGCGAAGCTGCTGTAGCGTCACAGACGCGTTCCACTCCACGGGTAACTGTGCCAATTACTTAGTGCAAATAAATAAACACAAGTGTCTAACAATCAGCTCAGTTGGACAATATACCCATTGTGCCCTGAGCACTGAGAGCGGAGGCATCACAAACTTGGCAGCAGTGCTGGAGAGCTGCTTGGGAGAGTTAAAAATGAAGAGAGTGGTAGGGGATGCCCAGAAGCTTTTGGTTTTGATGGAAATAACTGACCTTGGCATTTAGAAAACCTCAGCGTCTCTACTAATATCTTTCCATATAACTTCCAGTGATTTTACTACAGGTCAAAAAGTATGGCTGTGGTCAAGAGGAACTGAGCCTCTGTCTCCACATACAGACTAGTAGGTGTATAATAGACACGTCTGCAGGACTGTGATTTTAGATGAACACAAATTATTGGAAAGGAGTTTTAGTGCAAATACTGAGTTATCTGCAATTCTAATCCAGAAAAGTACCATTGCAGAGTCGTAGGATCAGTCACATGTGGGGAATTTTTTGTTTCTTTTTGTTGTAAACAATAAGATGCTGGATGTGATGCGTGATAGTCATTCTGTCTTATTCTTCAGTCGGGGATGTGAAGAAATATGCTAAAAAATTTATCTTCATATATCAACTTTGCCAATACTCCTAAGATAGGGCATTTGTTAAGGAAAAAAGCCCACCCCAGCCCCCCTCCTTGACGCTAAATCTACTGATTTAGCTTATAAGTTGGTATTTTCAGGGTATATTTTTAATTAGACTATACCTAAAACCCTAAGATTTCTAGGTATTAACAAGTGGATTTTAGCTAGTGCATCGGTCGTGTAATACATACCGCAATTTCACGAGAAGCATTTTTTGTCAGATTTTTGTGCACTTTATCCTAGGTTAGGCCATGGTAGTGCCTAAAACACCTCAGCATTTTCTAAATTTTACTTATGTGAAAACCTTCATTATTGGTAAAATACCTAAATTAGGCTATTAGGCAGTTTGATTATCATTCTTCCTTTGGGCACACTATGCTGTATGCAAATAAACAGAAACAGAAAAGCAACTCCAAAGGATTTATTCAGCAGTCTCTCAATTTAACCACATGGGGGCATGAGATATTTATTTAAGAGAGCTTTTTAGGCACGTGTTTGGGAAATACATGACGATAGGAAGCCTTACTGGTAAACTGGGATCAAAATTGTCACTTGCTCTTTTAGCTCATTTCTTGCAATCAAAAATACTTAGCAAACAATTATTGCAAATGACATTAACCTAAAATATAGTAACAGGGAAAAAATACAGTGTAGACAGGAAAGAATATCAAAACCAATTTTAAATATCCCCATTAGTTAACCTGGCCTCTAAATATATTTTTATGATGCTGTTTTGGTGCCTTTCTAAACAAAACCTGAAATCTTCCATATAGCCCTGCACATATGACTTAAATAACCTGAACATTTAAATTAAATGAGCAGGAGGCTACTCTGAGATATAGCAACCTAGATCTGGAGTAAATCCATTTCATTAATTGCCTAGATGACATTAATTTTTGTCATTCACTTGCAAGATGAGTAATATGCTCTATACATTTCAGCCCAGATCCAGCAAAGCACATAAAATCATAGTTAATGATGTTAAGTGCTTGAGTAGTTCTCCTTGAGCACATGCCTTAAGCTGAGTACATATTGAAGTGCATTCCAATACAGAGAAAGTGGCACAATCAAACCTTTAATTAGTTTTAAAATGGAATTCAAAATGCAATGCAATTCTTTGCACTTTACATTGAAAAAAATGCATGCTTTGAGACTCTCTTGGGACTGAGATGACTAAACCTATTTATCCACTTTGGTTTCCAAAGGGAATGAATACTTATTGTTTTCTGCTGTTGTTCTCCTCTAAATTTATAAATTTATTTTGCTCAGTGAACTGGTTTGTTTACAGCAGAATATTTATATGAATATTTCCAAGTCTGTTATTTTATGGACTTTTTTATTTATAATTCCCGCTTTTTATTGGTATTTAAGAGGGTGGAATATTTTTACTTCTGCTTCTGTAATTTTAAATCAAAGCAAAAACAAGTGCAGTAACATCGTATAAACAAGTGTTCACAATAGCTGAAAGCACTTGTTTCTTTTCAAAATAAGCTGAATATCAGGATTTTGTACTGCACATTTCTGATCCAAATATTTAATGCTCACACAGCTCAAAGGAACCATAAATCTAGATCTTGTATTTCGATCCATTGTGTGCTTTCCACTCTGCAGTTTTCGGCATGTGCCTTTAACATATAGACCTCTGTCCAAACACGATTACTGCACACAGGTGAATTCTAAGTCTAAGAGGGAACCCTGGGCTCCTGTTCTGCTCAGAGAGAAGAAGCTGGGAAAAGCACCTCTGAATTCAATCCGTACTTCACCAAAACTTGGAGTACTTTGTTCTTTGGCTTTGGTATAAACCCATCATTGTGGGTAAATATATTTCCACAGGGAGGCTAAATAATGCCCAGAGTTGTAGCAGTCAGAACTATTTCTGAACATAATGTAGTTGGTACAGCACAGCAGAACTTGTTCTTGAACTAGCAGACTACAGATGTTGGGTACTTTTTCCTAAGCTACAAAAGCTTCTTATTTCAATGCCTAGGCTTAGATCTATTTTGCTTCCTCCAACAGTTTAATCTTGGCATCTTGTGTTTTAAAGCGCTCTGTAAAAGCTTCCTCAAAGTCCTTCACAACAAATGCTAAAATAACTCGAGACTGTTGATCCACTTGTATAACAAAGAAACTCATGTGTCCCTTGACTGCATTCTCACAAAGAATTAAAACACAAGCATGTGCGAGGAATTATGACAAGTAAACAAAGGATGAGTCCGTATCGCAGCCTTACCCTGGCAAAATGCCCACTGACATTAAGTCTGCACTTTCTATGCCCAAAACAAATTCTGTAGTGTGTTCAACTGCATTTCTGTTATATTCCCTAATATATCTGTTCCTTGCTAGTAATGAAGCACTTGCATGTATTAATCTCTAAAGCTATCAGCTCATCTATATGCTCTCTAAAATGGATGAGGCAATGAACATGGTGTCAGATACTGTTTTCCGGTAAGATTTTCTGATCCACTAACGCATAAAATATATTTGAATTTACTATTCACATAACTTTTTATGGAACACTATTAAGCCAATTTGGTTGATAACCACCGTAACCTTTTTAGTAAGTTACAGCACAGTGAGGTCACTATTCCTGGATGTGGTTTGCTGTATCATGCACTACATGCTGATGCCATGGCACCTTTGTATGAAGGAGGGGTGTGCAGTTCGTTGATTTGTTTTATTTTGTTTTGTTTTAAAGATTGCTTGATGTTAAATGGAGAACTGATTAGAGTGAATGATTTGATATTGCTCTTCCTCAAAAGCAATGGAATCTTGGGAAAGGATCAAACAGTCTAAGTTGGCTACCACCTTCCTGACTTCACATTGTTTTTAAATGAAACATCTGACACATTCTCCAGCTGGGATGTTATTTTGTTCTTCTTGACAAAGTAATTCAAAATTCACTGAAAAACAAGCTGAATGGAAGAGAGGTTTCTTCTTTTTTTTTTTTTT
>VXBL01010529.1:225694-321643 GCA_013400195.1 Aramus guarauna | reverse complement strand
TTTTTTTTTTTTTTCCATAGACATCTGGAGCTTTCTTTCAAAGCTGATGTGATCTTTCATCTGGACAAGAAAGGCTTTGATCCAAACTCTAAGATCCCCCTATCTCCCAGTTAATTGGTGTTAGTGAGGTAGGTTTGACAGTCCCTAATGCAGTCTCTGGAATGCCTTACTGTGTTAAGACCTGTCTATTGTGGCTCAGTCAGCTCAAAGACATCAGCTTTCTCTCGTTTGACTTCTGTCCCACTGGGGATGGTTACAGGTTTTATTTGCTTTCATTATTTTCTCTTGTAAAACCATTGAATACCAACAAAGAAAAACACATTTAAAACTGAGCAAAAACAATCTCTTACAGACATTCCTGTAAGCTTTGGTTTTGACAAAAACTCACAGATAAGAGAGAGAGAAAGAGGGATTGCATTAAAAATTGAGCTCTTCATTTTTTTAAGATATTACCCACTTTTGGGGGCAATCGTGTCTGGTTTCCTGTAATATATTTATTAATTGAAACAATAGAAGCAAGCATCTTTGCTCCTACTGTGTGTACATCAGTTATACACTGTGCATATTAAAGTATTATTCTCTAAAAAACGCTCATTTTAGTGTGATTAATTTAAAAGAAATCTGTGTCCTTCCTTCATGGTAGGACACAGCAGGATAAAGGAAGTCTTATCTTCACCACTGTGTAGCAGGTGGCATTGAAGGTAATAATTTAGCAAGGAGATCTTACTGTGTGGGGCTTTTTCTCAAGCTCCTGTGATAACGTAGACTGTACACAGTGCATGAACAGAGCCCTCACAGCCACACTGTTATCAGAATGAGAGAAGGGACGGGAAAGCAATACATAAAATTCATTTCTTTTTCTGCTGTAAGGGCACTACAAAAACCCTTGTCACTTCTCCATCAGAGTGCACTGCAACTCCACGTTCTCGTACCTAGACTTCAAGGAATAGGACACCTTAAAACCGAACACCATATAGCACTTACAGTTTCCTGGGTGAATAGTCCAAGTTTCTACAGCTGAAAAACTGGAAGCTTTGTAATCCATCCCTTTTCCAATGGAACTAATTACTTTTTGTCTGAGAGAGTCCAACAATTACAATTATCCAGTTCAATTTCATGTTTAAAAAAATCATGTGCCTAATAGTGTATAATTTTTTTCCTACAATGATTAGTCTCATAAAATACATTATACTCTTGCTTAGACTCTGTCCACTTCCATACCTTTGTAACTACCACAAACCTACAACTTCACCAGAAAATGCAGTTGTTTCACTTGTCTGTGAGATGGTGGGAGTCAACAACTGCTGATGGAAAAACACAGGTGAAAAGGATTCTTAAGTAGGTGATTCAGTCAGATACCATCAGAACATGCAGCAGTCATATTCCTGAGGATCTGTAGGCAGTGACAATTTGCCAGCTATTCTTTCAGGTACGGGAAACAATATGATAGAGAACAACTCTTCATGTTTAAGTATCCTGCTGAGCTGTTGCAGTATTGCTTTGGTTGCTGGAAGACAGTTCCCCAAACCAAAATCTGTTGACCAATTCTATTACTGAGAAGAGTCTCTGACTCCATATTAACTGAACATTACAGAACTACATTTTGGAAAGAGTGTAGGATCTTTGTGGTGTGTTTATTGTCTGTTAAGCTAGGGGGTAAGCTTACTCATGGCCCTGACATCTGATCATGAGAGCATATATGAATTTCAATATTGAAAATATTAAAGATGAAAGTAGAGATTCCTCATCTGCTAGACATAAAAAACACAAAGCAAAAATCATTATTAGCCGATATGTTTGAGAAACTATGTGACAGCTATAACCCTGCTGCTTTTATTGATCTTGGCAGTTAGAGGTTTAATATTGATTAGAAACTGATATACCACTGACATGCACATATCCATTTCTCTCAGAATATATGTCTCATCTTTTTTCTCTAGGTTCATCTCTAGAGCAAAGATCTTAGAGTTCAATGAGCTACTCAATAGTAAGTTCTGCATCCCACAGCTTTTCTTTAGTGCAGCCTCTTCCAAAAAGTTGATGGAAAGTCAGTGCCTTTGAACTACAGTGAATATATATATCTGCAGAGTATAAGGTTTGACCACAAGTAGGAAGATCAGGTTTGGGAAAAAAAAAAAAGGGAAGGAAAATTAAATGAGGCTGTAAAAACCATTTTTCAAGATGGAAAAAAACCCCACCCACCATTGTAAATAATAAGAGAAGCCAGATACTGACTTATGATTGCTTTTGCTAATCAGGGCCACGATAAAAGGCTGTTAAAGGAACTAGTCCATGGCTCAGCAATGAAGAGATATTTAAGGATCAAACCTCTTCTCACAAGTAATGCTGACATGGACAAGTTTAAACTCTCCGTGACAAATGCATCAGTTGACACTGAGATTGTTCAAGTGTGGGTGTCTTGCAGGTTTTGAGGAGATAAGGAGAGACACACAGATCCAGTGGCTAAATGCCTGGGTGAGAAGGCCAGTTAGCGCATGCCATGGTCCTGTGCCTGAAGCAGCTTGGAGGGCTTGGCCTGCCCCGGTCTGATCCGTTGTCCACACCGGGAGCTTCTGCCTCCGGTGGGATGGAGCACCTGGCCTCTGTGTGAGAGATCTGCAGCCTTCAAGCTGGCGTTTACACACTGTTCCAAGGGCTTGCTGTTTTTCTGAACAGCCTCAGACTGCCATTTTTACCAGTCACAGTTACAAAAATGGCGGAGTTGAGGATCATTACTCCAGTTCTGCAGCTGTGAGTAGCTGCTCTAGAGTCAGAAGAAGAAAACATACATAACCAAGTGCATTAAGCAGCCACTGTGTACTGTTTGCCACTTATTTTGGACTGGGGATTTTGTTTTGTTTGATTGTTTTAAAGGGGTCCAACAATTTATTTTTAGCACAGTAGTGTTTAATTTTTCCATTGGCTGCCTTCTTTAGGAAAGTGTAACAAATGTAGTCACAGTTCTCTGGCGTCCTGAGACAAGTGCCTGGCTGTTTCCATATCACTACTGGAATCTGAGACCAATGAGAGATTTGGGCCAGTTGTTAAGTTACATACATAAGCTCAAAATCTCCTACATGAGCTTAGAGTTTTTCACATGTTTAAGCACCTAGGGTTGACTCAAAGCGACTTTGATGGAATAACCAGGCTTTATGCATTAGACATGAAAGGCATTTGAATAAATTCCAGTTCAGTATTTAGGTCTGGCATTTTCAAGATTTACTCTTAGCTCACTTCCTTTCAAGAAAATTGGGACTGTGCTTTAACCAGCTTTTCAAGCATTTCCAGAGAAATACCTTTGGAGAAAAGAAATCTGGCTAAAGAATGTATTTGCTTTCTTTACTTATTCACAGTTTCAGCCACAAACCCAGGCAGCTTTTTATTTTTAACCTCTTCAGGGCTGAATGTCACAGCTCAAGGAGTTTCATTTACTTCAAGGAGTTTCATTTACTTCATTTTTGACTGGCATAGTTGTAATCTCATTAGGGTATCTGGGGAGATTGACATGCAGAGGGAAGTAGCATCTATTGTTTACTTGTACTATATGTTGGGATAATCTGTGAAGCCCTCGTGGAGTTGTAACTCTGAACATGCTGATCGGAAGCATTAAGGAAATTAACATAAAGCTCTATTAATGGCTTAAGGGAATCTGACTAAACAAACAAGGCCACACTGAGCAATAAATGTGAGTCTCAGACTGCATGACTTTCCTCATAACTACTCTAATTAATTGCTACAAAAGATTAATTTTATAATACAGCATGGATATCAAAGGGAATGGCTTAGTGATTTAAGTGTTATGTGTCTCCCTGGGAGATGCAGGTTCAGTTCTTCATGCAGCTGTTGTCAGCCTTCCAAAATATAATAGCTAAAATGAATTTCTTGTATTTTACTGCTAGAGTTTCTATGGAATAAAGACCTCAGCCGTTCTTCTGCTGAAGTCAGTGGCAGGGTTACTATTCATTTTAGTCAAAGGAGAAGTAGGTCTACAAACATTAAAACCAAATTCTGCTTCAAAACTATCTTCACATTTTTTCATAAATTTAAAACCATGTCTTCACACACAAAATATCCTTGCCAAACCCCTGCTTTCCAGCAATGGTCCAGATATACATGGTGACATGAGCTCCATACAACTCCTTTACAAACTCACAAGTTGGACGTATACTTACCTGAAGTTAATTGCATTGGTTTCTGAATCAAGATGTGGCAGAACCATGATTTACTGTGCTTGGAAGTGCAGCAGAGCAGGATCTTAGCTAGGATAATAAAATTTCCTGTGAAATATGTTAGAGGAGATGACAACAATTGACTGCCTTTGCATGGCCTCTCCTTTGGTCACTAGTTCAATTCTGCTCTAGTCCAGAAGAGACAAGTGAGGTGGGGTTCCCTGGAGGAGTTTGAACCCAGGAAGCACATTCATTTTGGACTGAACCAAAGGACTTCCACTACACTTTTTTATATGCTGCTCTGCTGCTGCATATAAACCTGTGTATAGGTGTCCAGACTGGAATTTTAGGGTAGAGGACAGAGCAATTGTCTGAGAGCTCAGGCACATGAGATGGGACTCATACCAGGGAACACTGTTTGCTTCCAGTCTAGTTGTCTGTCTGAGCTGACTGACTTGACCCCTTCATAATCAGGAGAGAAAAATATGCACTTTTCAGGTGCAATTCCTCTGACTTCAAGACTTGCACTTTAGGAGAAGGTGGATGGCACCCAGATTTTTTCAGGAGTAACTCTGCTTTTGGTTATATGAATCCCAACTGCAATCAATCTGTTGCTTTAAATAGTTGCCAGTATTGCTTTTCAGTGCCACAACTGAGCCTGTGGTATCTACATGAATGGTTTTAGTGACAGCAAATATGAGACAACATGACTTTGATTAGTCCCACTGAAGGGAGTGAAGCCAAGTCACAGAATTTTATGTTTTATGTTTGCAAGGCCACGCATAGGAAGTGTGCTGATAGTTCAGCTGACGCACGATACCCTAACTGTACATCTGAGCCCAACGGGTCATCAGCCAGGCTTGTTAATCACCTCAGTGAAGAACTGTCGAGCAGAACAATGTCCCTCTACTTGTAGAACTTGGCTGAAGCTGTTCTTATTTGATGGCTGGCCTGATCTTTCCTCTCCAAAAACTTGTGAATGGAATCCAATAATTATTCTTGGTTTATTTTGACAAGTGTTTCCATTGCTTTCCCCTCACTTAATATTTATCTACATGAGCCAAGTTGGAGGCTTATGTTTTAAAGAAAATGAATGGTAAAATAAGACTCTGCATTCAGAATTAGGAACCTAACTAGGTGACCTGATTTTCAAAAACGCCAATTGCCCAGAAAAGACTTCCAGCTCTAGAGACCATTAAAAAAAAATCTTAGCTTTAGAACTGTTATTACAATTATTATTTATGGTATGTGTTGCAGTAGTACCCTGGCAACGGACAAAGACCCATTGTGTGAGGCGCTGTACGACCACAGGGATGAAAGTTTCACGGATTAAAATTCCAACTGCCTGTTCCGTGGTGGAAACAAACTCGGAATATGCACACCTCACACAGCCACCCCCTCTTTGGAAAATGTCCGTCAGCTATTCAAATGTCCTACTTTTAAAATGAGTCAGTCAGCCTTCACAGGGCAGAAGAAGAGCCAAGAAGCTCTGTCCTGTCCACCCCGTCATTTCTGAGACCCCTCTGGACACCGGTTAGGGACCCTCACTGTTGCTTTCCATCCCTGGGCATGTCACACGGTCGCTCAGTATGAGCCCAGCCAGCTTCCTCCAGGCGGCACTAATGGCTTTGGCTGAAGTGACAGGCCCTCTTATTTGTGGCTGTTTCTGTGCCTTTCACGCCCGATCAAAAATGTTTACAAAGGTGCAGTCAGGGGATGAAGGCGGGGGGAGCAGAAGAAAAGAAATCCAATTTTGTTTGGAAACAGTTTCAGAGCTTAATTAGTAAGGAGGGGGGTGGGAAGGGGGGCTGAACAGGTGGTGTATTATTCTGCCAGGGATCTTCAAAAGGGAGGAAGCACATATTGTTAGTTTGCTGCAGAATGAAAAATAAGAAGTTCGACAGTACCTGGATACTTAAGAGCAGGTGAGCTGCTGAAGTAAGGTCAGAGTTATGCACACGTAACACACTAAAAAAAAATCTGCGTAGGAAAAAAATAAATTTTCCTTTTTGCTCACAAGAGGACAGATCCCAGCTCTGCATCTGAGATTTACATGGATTCATATTCATTACATTAGCAGTAGCCGCATTTAGCAGCGTTTCCCAAAGGAGCAGGAAAATGATGGCCTTGAAGAAAGCTGCCACATTTCAAACTCTCCAGCTGTGCCTTGCCACCATTGCTACATTCCACTGCCAAATGCAGTAATTTATGAATTTGTCTTTTTTATCTGCAAAAAATGTTAATTTACAGAATGAAGAATAGGAAAGGACTAACATGCTTGGAAAAGGAATGTCTGCATTTTCTTTTAACTGCTTTATAACTATTTCTCTGATGCCGTGAATATTATTTGTGTTCATAAGATCATTATGCATAAGATTATTTTGCATTAGATGCTTAAAAGAAAGCAGGGGTGCCAACAGATAGAGCATCCCAGCTTACAAGAGTCATTCTAAAGAAATGGTAGCCCACCAAGACTACTACAGACTTTGAATAAATAGAGAATGAATTATGAATGGTAATGATTTTTTTAGTTTATTTAAGTACTGAGCATGTGCCATAAAAGAATAATAGATATTGCAGTTGTTTCAAAAAAGCTATTTTATGTTGCATTGGATAGAACTGTGTGCATATACATCTCCTCTGGCAGGGCAGACTAGGACTCATACATTTTTTTGGTGAAATTACTAGAGTAAAGCAAAGCCCTTACAGGTTCTCTGACACCAAAAGGAAAAAAAACATTGTCCCTAATTAAATATTTGTCCCTCCCTCAGCATTGTTGCTGAAAGCATCATGCAGAGTTATCTATAGGACCACTGAAAGAGTTGACTTCTGCAGGCTGAAAAATGTGTGTAATAGTCTTACTCGTGGTTTGATTCTGTTTCGCAGTGTTTCTGTTTTCAGTTTAAGGGAAACAAATCACACTGCATACATATTTTGGATTTTATGGAATTTGTTAAGGCAGGAGATTATAAACATAACTTCCCATAAAAGTTTCTGGCACCAGCTTGGTAGAGTCCAAGAGCAGCTCTGTCAAGGCTTTCTTACATTCTAGTTTCATAAGTAAGTTCAGCACTATCACTGAGATGCAGAATAAGCCCTTTCTAATTCAGAGAGGTTTGCTACTGTGGTGTTGAAAGGAATGAAGATCCTGCTCAAGTGAGAGTAGTTCACATCCAGGAATATCTGCCAGCAGATCAGCAGGTAGAGCTGTATTAAAACCTTTATGTGCTCCTTTGTGAAACCAGGCATTTATAATGTGGACTAATTCTGATATCTTCCCCCTGGTGCTCAATGACTCCTAATTTTATGGGCTACTTAATGCAGCAAAATTCTCAATTAGTTTTTAAAATGTCTCTACCTTTTAATGCCAGAGGCTGTCTTTTCAAAATGATGCCTGCCTGGACCAAAGGCTCTTGCTCTGTTGACAAAATGAAGGCAAGGCACTCACAGAAGGAAATAATCAGCTCAAGCCTTCAGGAAGAAAAGGTGCATTTTGTACCTTGCTGGTGGAAAAGAAACTGCATGGGGTGAAAAAATAGCTCTGTGTGGAGACTCTGCCCATCTTCTTCTGCACAAAGACAATGCAGACTAACAGTCTGAGAGGAGACCGGATCCCTCCTGTGGTCTCTGTCCTGACACCCCTGGCACCCACCATAGGTGAGAGGAGCCAGCGTGCCATCCCTGCTGCATGCTGCCTGCGGCTTAGCAACCAGGTGGCATCTATGAGCAAGGACCTCAGGTGCCCTTGTGGGAAGGCAGAAGGCGTTTTGTTGTGAGTCAAGGGGAAGGCTGGCGTTGTGGCCTGCCTCACGGGGCTTAGTCAATGCTGAATTCTCTCAATATCTCCTCGATTCCCTGGCCAGTAATGAAGGGAACAAAACAGATGTGGTTGCGTATCGTCCCTCAGCAGGTCATTCCAATATCTCATTGATCCTTCTCATTGAACATGTTTCCCTTTATTTCACTTCAGGGTTTCTTCCGTTCACTTTGTGCTATTCCTTTTCCTTGCTCCCCTACTGAAAATAACAACCTCCTGGCCTTCCAGGTTTGTTCACTGCTAGTATTTAGGGACTGTAAACCAAAGTCTATTTTTACTTATAAGCCTTTCATAATGTCTCTGATTCCGGACATGGTATGTAGGATTTACACCAGTGTAAATGAAATCAGTGCATGACCCATGACAGGGGCTCCTTTTCTCTAGGCTGTGTAAATTAATTTTTCTTGAGTTTCCTCTCAGGAAAGCATAAATTATGAGGCAAAAGCCTGTAATTCACTGCTAGGCGAGCAGCAGTAACTCCCCCTCCACCACTTTCCTGCCAAAATTATGGGAGAATAGCTGGTGATCTCAGCTCATATTTGCATGGCATGAACAAGAACAAGACAGAAAAATGATGGCTCAGGTGGCACGAAAGACATGTACCCATTCTTGCTACTGCCTTGCTTCCAAGATGGGGAAATGCATTGGAGAGCAAAGAGGCACTGTCTGTGCCCTCTTGCTTCTTGGTCCCTCTTAATGTGCAAAGGGAAGAATATTAATGTCACATAGAAGTTGTATGCTGATGAATGCACAAAATATTGTACTGGGTGTTCCTGGTTGCTGAAATTACATCATCAAGGCTTCTTTTTTTTCCTTCCTCTTCTTTGATTCAAGAGCTGTCTGTGTAAATATTAACTATAGCTATCAAGAGGCGGAGGAGAGTTTCAAGAGACCTGGCCATCGGATGTCAACCCTTTAAATCACGATAATATTTCTTCTTGCACTGTGTTCTAAAGGTTATGCCTGCGCTCGCCCCACATGGAGAGTGCTGCCTGATGGAAGGCTAAAAAACCGCAAGGCTCATCTTTCCTTTTGGTCCGAGGGCTACATCTGCAGATACTGAAACTGCCTGGGACTCCCTCTGGCTGCTCACCAGCCACGCATCAGCCACCTCCTCAGAAGAGCTGGAGTGGCCTGGGTGTCAAAGAGCAGAGCTTGAGAGACAAGAAGCCCTGAAAACCCACTCCCCATTTCACAACAGCAATGTCACCGCGTAGGCTGCTCAATGAGATGGTAAAAGTGAAGAAGCTGGCAGATGACTGTGTTGGCTGACACACTGCCTGTTGTGTTGAAGTCAGACCAACCCAGCTGGCTAAAGATGCTCCTGGCTTCTAGCACAAATCCAGTAATTCCTTGCATTATGCAGGTGGAGATTACAGCAGTCTCCATTTTCCAGTTGTTTTGGCAACTGCTCAACTCCATTTCTGTTTGCTAATGTATCATCACACTTTTGAAACACATTTAGCCTTCTTTATTGGCTTCCCAGTGTAAAAGTATTATTATAAGCCCCCTTATATTTGGCAACAACTGAAGGTTTTCATGTTGAGATTCAGCCCTTACTCTCTGCTGAACTGCGAGAGTGAGTTACTACCTTGTAAGTGACTCACAGGTATTTATTATCCTGTGTATAAAGGTCAGGTTTTAATGTTCTGTGTGATATATGGTCATGGCTCAAGATCAGGCAGTCTTGAATGATAGATCTTAAATTATGACCCAGTGGAAGAGGAAAGAAATGAGAAATCACAACTTTTGTTAAACAAGCCTGAAAAAACACTTGCACGTATGTGAGCTGGTGGTGGAAACCTGCCAAATTTAGAGGCGGGTTTGCTAAGCCATAGTATTATGGCTCATGGAGCCCAGCTCAGAGAACTGAGAGGAAATTTTTAAAAGCCTGTTTCATGTCTATGCTTGCTTTCTGCTAAAGTCTCTTGCAGTGAAAAATGCAGCGTTAATAGATAGCAGACCCTAAAAGGAGAATCCCCAAATACCTTTCTGAGTGTGTCTTGGTACTCCCATGTCTGCAGGGGACCTCTAGGCAGACCTTACCTACACCTATGCAACAGAATTGCCCTCGGGCATCTTGCTTCCTTATGTGTGTGCCGAGCTTTTAGGCGGTGTTCTGTTGAGTGTGTCAATAACTGCAGTACCTTTGTGGGTCTTCCTGCAAATGCACACCCCGTGAGAGAATTTTCAAGAAGAGCTCAGATCCTGGGCCCCAGTTCAGAAGGACGTTGAGGTGGCAGAAGGGCAGCAGTGGCTCTTCGCTCTCTGCTTCCCGCCTTCCCGCAGGGAGGCAGGGCAGGGTTTATGAGAGCTACACGTGAAGTGTGGCTTTCAAGGGTAGAGCAGGACTAGAGCATAACACATCTCCTGGTGCTCCACCAGGTTGGCAGTCCCTGTGAGGAGCTCTGCCAACAGCGTAACACCAAACAGTCCCGGATATTGTAGAGTAAAAAAGATGAAAACTGGCTTAAAGCTGCCTTCTTTTCTCTCCTCCTGAGTTGTTCGAAGACAGAGTTTCATGCAATTGAAGATTCAGCCACAGGCCTTATGTTTTTAAAATGTTTTACACATTACACATACCGTTTCACCCTCAAAAGGGTCTAGAAATATAAGTAAGGAATTTTATGTGGTTTATATCTGCTGAGGAGTTCAACTGAAATTCTGCTATTCTATTCATCTGCTTTTGATGTTGGTGACGATTAGCTCGAAACTTGCTCACTAAGTTGCAGTTTTGGGTGTCAGCGCCGACATGCCCTGACTTTATTCAGGAATTGTAAACCTAGGAGATAGTGGTTACATACAGCTGTTGTGGGTTTGGCTATCTGGGAGAAAATACAGAATTGGAGGAGAATGTCACCCATGAGCTTTTTAACCTGCAGCTTTCTGTGTCCTCATGGATTTTACTACCTGAGAACAGGAATTTTATATGGTTATTTATACCAAGGCTGTGCAGAAGTGCGTAATGGATCTAAGACTGGGCAGAATTTTATTGAATTTGGGAGCTGGGGCTTAAGTGGGAAACTGAGTGGCAATGATTTTAGTGACTTTCAGCTCTTAATGTAGATTTCTGCTACTGCACTTTCTCTGTCTTGTTAGTAGCAATGGGGTTAGTCTGTGTTCATACTGCCACGAGGGAGAATAGAGTTTCAAGCAATTCTGTCTGCTGTTGGGAAAGTATGTTCTTTAGAAAAATAATAATATAATTAAATGTGGGATCAGTGTTTGACTGGAATAGTCCAAGACCTGTTATTCTTATTAATAGAAAAAATCCTACTTACTCTGTCATGTGTATGGAAATATGCCTTTTCTTTAAACTGGAGAAGGAAATTACGGTAATGATATTGGTTATTTAGACAGGGAAATGTTAGCTGCTTATAGAATATGAAGACTTCCTGCCCCTTTCATTTTGGATATGTTTTACAGATGTGGCCCTTGTTGATTTTAGTCTCAAATATTATTATTTAGATTTGATTTATGATTATGATACTTCTGAGACAGTAAAAAAAATCAGAACTGAGAGTTCTTAAAAAGTAATTTCTTGCTGGTTCTTAAGTAAAAAAATAATTTTTGTAAGTAAGGTGGAAATCAGATATACCATAGGAATGATTGTTTCCCAGTGTTGGTTAAGTTACCTTTTTATAACCATACTGCTGTATACATGGGTTCCAAATCAATGTCTTCATCTAAATAAACATTTCTTATATCTCATCACTATCTAGCTGGCTTAGATTATATTCTTTGTTTCAACTAAATGAATAATTGTATTTCAGGTTGTTCATTGTGCACCCAGTTTACAAAAAATTCTACTATTTCTCCCAAATCAGTCTGAGAATTCAAAATAATACAGTGTTCAGAAAAGCCCCAAAATGTCAAAATCAGACTATATTTGATGAAAACAAAACATGGGCATTCCTGAGTCCCAATATTTGGATTTTTCTTTTAAATCAGATTTTTTTTTCTGGCATTCCACTTGAATAGCATCTTGCAAATCTTATTTAACATTTCATTGGGGCTGTAGTGTGGATTTCTCTGAGTGAGGCCATACCTGTCATATACTGGGGGCATCTGACTCCCTTGAAGCTAATCAGTAGGTGGGAAGGTTGCACAGGAAAGATAATTTAGCAAAGATCCAGCCTACAGAGAGAAGCAGGAATATGGAAAACCCAAATGACAATTCTGATCAAGCATTGCAGGAATCAGCTGAGCCGCTATTAATTTAAACTGATCCAAAACAACATACTTCCCTTTCATTTGAAAAAAAAACACAACCCTACAACATTCCATGCAAACTGCCCTTGCCAAACTACATACTTTGCTTGCATTTTCCTATCAAAATATTGTTGAAATGTTAAAAAAAAAAAATTGGACTGAATTGCTATCTTTCTCCTCCCAGATTCCAAGTGAACAGATAAAACTCATTCACTTTTAGTAGCAAGGTTCTGGTTTAAAAAAACCCCCCAAACCAAAAGTTATCCTTATAGCTACACTGACAGCTCGATTTAATCCACAAAAGTTAGTGAACACATTTGCTCTGCCTAGATTTGTGAGAGATGAGAAAACCCCAAGGAGCTAAGATTTCTGTCTTTGTGCATGGTGTAATGCAGTGTGGCCATACGTAGCCAGCTTTGTCAGGGCCAGCATGGCGGGTCTCTATATATCTTGGGCCAGCACTGCAGTGTATAGGACCTGAGGAGATCTCACACCAGAGAAGGTCTTTGCTTGGCAGAGGACACTGAGGGCTGGGAAATGTCCTTCTGCCTCTGCTGCCAACCCTAATCCAGTTGCAGAACTTGCCTCATTATTTATTCATTGGCATCAAAAGTGTTTCTCTGCAGTGTGAAACGCATAATGGAGACAGCCTTGAAAGTAAATAGCTTTCTGCACTTGCTAGTATACCTAGGCAACATCATTAGATCGTGTTTATAGAATTTGTTCATTGCAATCTATTATGTAAAACAGAGATGTTTGAGTCAGCTGGGTATAAAGGGGTTTGGAATCATCAGAAATATATTCTCTGCTCATTATTATTCACAGGAACAGAAAATTATTCTGAACACCACCCCCCCCACCACCCCCCAAATAAAACCCAACACAAAATCTTTCAAAATGAATTGGAACTCTTTTATATAGACTAAGCTTCCAGAAACCTTTATTTTGTTCCATGGGTCCCAGGTTTTAAAGACTGTTGCATTAACTGAGGAATTAAATCCCAAGCCTTAGCTGTGCTCTCATTTTATTAGTGTGATATAGTGATAATCTCATAAGGACCCTAATAAGTACATGAGAAGAAAAAAAAAATCAGCTAAATGGGGGATGTGAAAATGTTCTAGCCCAGTGCTATTACATAGGTCGTATGCTTTTTTCTGCCTGTTCCATAATAGGATGTTTTGCAAATTCTTCTCTCAGCAGGTTTTGAACATGAACTTGCATTACTATTCTTACAAAATAATAAACAGCTTTGGGCTATAAAATCTCTCAAATTGTTTTCCACAGAAGGGATTTGCATGCTGACTCATTCATACTATATTTATAACCTATCGCCAAACCACTGCAACTGCAGGATTTCTAATAAAACTATGGAAATTACATGCATTGCAATGGGAGTTGAATACATTTACATTTGTAGTATTTTACCAATTCAAAATTTATGGCAGATTACCTTGTTTGTGCATGTCTGGACTTTAATGGTTATTTTTTATAGCAGAAAATAGTAGTTTATGGTGGTATTCCCAGTAGAAGGTTTTTATGAATCCACCATATGGAGTATTACATAAAACTAAACTTGTATCAGTAGTGATTTTATGTAAAGTAAGATAGTGAACATTACCAAGAATTAGTGATTACAGAAAACGTCAGAAAACTTGAAATTTTAGGAATGTGATTTTTTTTCCCCCCCAATTATTTTAACTTGTATTAATAGCAGTCCAAATCCTTGCTTTTTCATGCAGGAAAAATCTTCATTGTCTGCAGCAAATCCTGGGCATCTCAAGCAAATAACATTTACTGTAGCTTGTAGCTGACCTTCCCTCCACGCCACCTCCCTTTAAGGTACCCTTTGTGGACTTGTGATGTTTGGCACAACAGAGAGACGTGGTGATTTATGTATTGGAAGACTAAGGAAATCTGGAAAGTCTTCCCGTTTTTCCAAATGCCCATCTCTGTCAGCTCATATATTGTAATCACAGCTACTTCCTTCAGCACTGGTGGTGGAGGATAGTCTTTACCTGTGCCTTCCTACAAATGGAAGGAGCAGACTTCTGCTAGCAAAAATTGCAGCCAGTATCACCATTCCAGAGGAGAACATGAAGACGAGCAAGGCTATTCTCATGGAAATATGTGTTTGCATAAGTATCGACATCAGAAGACTCTACACAGCTTTCTCAAAGAGCACCTCGTGGATTTGGGAGTCATTCAGCCAGCAAAAGGAAATGTGCCATGAAAAGTAGGTAACCAGCCACACTGAGAGAGCAGCAGATGGTGCATCCATGAAGCAATTGTCACCGCCAAGAGCCTGGCATGTTCTGCAGGCTGAAATGTATCTGCCTCATTAATGAAGCAAGCACTTGGGTAGGGAATGTCTATGAAAATCTATATATGCTTGCAAATAAGTTGTAAACAGGCTGCAAGGTTGATATCTGGGATGTAAAGGAGAAGATGGAAAGAGGACAGGAAGACGAACCAGCTGTAGGTATCTTAATCCTACTTCTCTTGCTGGTCCTAATCCTGGCAGAAACTCCTGGGCAGCTCAAAGCAGGTTTTGACTCCAAGGCACAGGGCATTAGGGATGGTGACCCAGGTAAGCACTGCTTCTCCACACTTTCCCAATCCCTGCATGGCAGCTCGCTTGTCACACCAAACTGGTTTAGGAAGGGCATGAGGCCAGCTCTGCCCACTGTGGGAAATTCACACCTAAATGGAACTGAGAGTTTTCTAGCAGTAAAAAAGGGCCAAATCTTAAAGAACAGTCCAGCCCTTAGGACTGGGTAACCATTTCTGTAGAATGGCACTGAAAGCTACCATATGGGTTTGCTTTATAGCTTTAGGGTAATTCATGGGAACAGTGAAATTTCCTCTTGCTCCTTTTCCCACAGAAATACCTCTTGCTGGAGAGACTCTTGAAATCAGAGACGATTTCAGATCAGGCTGGCACATTTGTATGTAGACATATCCTGGGTGGCTGTCAACTTCTGAAACATTTCAAGGTCAAATAGGGCTATTTTTTCATCTTGTCTGACCTTTCTAGAAGCCAGGTGCCTTTGTGGCTCAGAAAACTTCCTACTTATACCCGCGGAAAGGACACTGTGTGAGAGAGAGCTCAACCAGCCCTTTGCTGTGGGAGAAATCCTCAGCTGGGGTATGGGCTCAGAGACCCAAGGGCTTTGCCATCGCTGTTCCCACCAGCTGAGGAGCTGCCTCTTGGCCTCTCTACTTATGTGAATCACACTCTCTTTGCTTTTTCATTAGCTGATGTATCACAGTCTTACAGCTGTCTTCTCTCGATCTAAATTGCACACTAATACTGTACATTATTGATTAAATGAGTCTACAAATGTCTTTTTAATACTGTATGGGTTGATCAGTCTTCTCAGTTAATGTACAGCACCTCCAGTGGGCTTTAAAACCTAGTGAAGCAGCTTTTTACCAGATCTTACTGGGAAAGAAAAAACTGCATGAGAGGCCGTGTTCACATGCACACTGAGGTATGTGTTTTGGCAGTGGGGAATTAGTAATGATTTCACTTGCTATGCTAAAAAGCTCCCTGTGTTCACAGGTTTGGATTTTGATAATCATAATTGCTGATCTAACTCTTTGCAACTAAAACAGTTCATGGGAGATTGTTGTAATATACTCCAGTGGCAAAGCTGCACTGTAATAGTTAGCTAGTTTAACAACTAATTTGGCGTTTCCTGTAATTTTTTTTTGGAGGAGAGGTTTCAAAGCTTTTCTTAACCTTTTATTTGGCTTTTAAAAAATTTTTATATACACAGGACTGTAATAACTACATTTCCCAAGTATGACATTTGATGGTAAAAATAATAGTATTCTGGCTGTTTCAAGTGATTCTTTGCATTACATAAACAGCATTGAGGAATGACTCTACTTTCTGTCTCAACTAGTTAATTATTGTAATTTTCCTTTTGCTTTCATTTCTTAAATCTAAATTCCTGTCTGTCACTCTTCGTGATTCAATCTATATGCAAGTAATGGTCCATTTATAACATAGTAGGAAAAACAGGTTTGTGTTTTCGGGTAGGTGTCATGCTTATCTGATTTCATAGAATTATAGAAAATTGGGCTGAAAGGGCCTGAAGAGATCACCTAAATCTATCCCATTCTGTTTTAAACGAGGAGACAAAAATGAGGTTTTATATTCACATATTTCCTGAAAAAAGAGCTTTACCTCAGAGCTGCATGCCTAAGGCATTGCACAAATAAAACCAGAGGTCTAGTCCAAAGGAAGGGGGCTTGTTAGGGTATTTGTGATTTCTGTCTGTACTTCTCATGATGGGCTTGGCCACAGAGGCATAGCCAAAATTAACCCAAAACTTTTACCCTCCTTTGTCATTATTCAGATGGATGTCTGCATTAACACCAAAAAAAACCCCCAAACCCCCTCTAAACAAATTGAATCAGTACAGGTACATTTAGTCAGTGCAGAGCTTTGAAAGGCAATTAAGTAGTTTCAATTCTGAAATGGTAACTGCACTGGGAAGTGGCAGCCACCCAGTGACCGGTGGATGAGCCTCTCGGTGCTCTCCTTTGGGATGCTGGATGTAGCTTTGTGGTGTTTTGAAAAACAATGGAGAAGTGAACCATGAGAAAAAGAAGAAGCCTCGAGACAGAGCAGCAGATCTGAATTAAATGAGATGGTAGCAGCTAGACTGGAGAAGTTGGGGGATTGCTTAGCAGCGGGAGTAATGTTGAGAAGGTGGCTGGTTGCTGCCCCGGCTCCTGGGTGATGGGCAGCTCCAGAATTCACTTAAGTCTTAAAAGACAGAAGATTTTACCTGCACTTCAGTAAAGCAGCTTTTCCCAGGTAATCAGACATTTAGCTCCTTGTCAGATCCTTTGAGCCATACATTAGCAATGAAAGAGTGATATTGCCACTATCGTCCCTGATGATTCAGCAAGGAGCAAAACATGATAGCCTTTCTAACAAGGCTGTTATTCAGACATATCACTCAGCATCCGCACTCTAACTGCTCACTGGTTCAGAGTGTTAATGCTCTGCATATTGTGCTTAATAGAATTTTAAATTATTTTGATTAAAGTGTCAAGGGATGAGGATTTAAGATTGATCAGAGCTACTTGCTTGTGCTGTGCCAGTTGTTAACCAGCCACTTCCTGAATGGTATTATGCAGGCTTAAGAGATATAACGTTCAGACATGAGAAATATGAGGAAATATTTCTCCTAATTTCATACTGGGGGACTGAAAGGGCAAGTAGGAAACTAAGGAGATACATCTTTCATATGCAGTGACTAACTTGGGGTCCCCGTCCTTCTTTAATGGAAGTTGATAGGACCTTTACCATTGCCTTCTATTCAATGGCAATTCAACTGTGGTTGAGCAATGACAAAAAACCAGCGTGGAAAGCCTTCACTTCTTTGAGCAGAGACTGTAAACTTTACAATGTGATTAGATAATGAAGAAAATAAATAATGGAGGCTTGTCTGGCTGTGAAGACAGGTATCTGGAAATAGAGTCAGTCAGCACTAAGTTCTTGCTTTGAAGCTCACTCAGTGGGGGCAGAGGTCTTATGTGATGGTTTTTTAATTATGGCAACAAAGAACAAGTAGGACGTTCCCATCACATATAGCCTTCAGCTAATACAAAATACTTCAGCATGTGTGTAACTTCATGCAGATAAACCCACTGAAGCTAATGTAAGGAGAACGTTTTGCAATTCTTAAACAAGTACCTGTGCTTCAAGACATCCTCTGAGTGGAACCTTAGAGTACACTGGGCACAAATCATTGTCTCAGCTAGTGCGTTTGTTAATATTTTGACCTGAATCAGATTCCAGTGGCCCGGACTGTGGATCTTCCTTGCTAAGAAACTTCTTGCTGCTCAGACTTAAGGGACATTAGCAATGCAGTGAAGCCATAATCTATTCCAGTCCTATTCAAGGTGATGCAGTGTTCTTCTGTACTTTGCTTCTAAAATAAAGAATAACCCTCTGTAAAGCTCTTTCTATGGCATCTCATTAACATATAATTGCTTAAAATCTCAATAGAATTTGCATCCACATCTGTAAATGACCATATGGCACTTTATGGTAGAATATACTGGGCCAGACTGGTTGGTATGCTCTAGCCACCCATGTTGTTTTAATAGTGCAAAGCAGTCATAAACTCACCTTAAGTGGTTGGGTAAGTCAGGTCTACAGCCACCCTGAGTGACTGCACTACAGAAGTCACCTCTTGCATTACGTAGCAGGTTGTTGTTTAAACAAGTGCTTTGTTGAAATGACAAACTTACTGTGAAATAACATTGTCTTTTACTTGGTGTAACCTAAAGAATTATAATTCTTGAAGCTGCTACTGACTAGAATTATTCCAACAGAAGCAAATGTTTTGATTGCTGTTCTGTACAGCAATTAAGTGTGAACTATAACAGTCAAAGACCATTTACTTAAAATAGGATTCATTTAGCTCAATGATAACCAAACTATTTATTGTTCATTGAGTAAATCTCAGAATAAATTCAGAATAATAGCTGAAGTTATGAAAATTGTTTACTAGATTAAACTAAAGAATATAGAAGATCCAGAAGCTGAAAATGAAAATATAAGGTGATAGTTCTCAGTTTGTGTGAGCTGGCACAACTGCATCTGTGGTCTGTTGCACAACATGGAGAGAGCAAAGAAAGAGCATTTCAAGTATAGCTGTGTTTTCCTATAGTCCCTTTCTTAATAGTTCCTTAAAGCATTCTTTCAGAGAAATGACAAATACAAGTACTTTGTATCAATCTACAAAAAAATGTATCTACCTACTGCTGCATGATAGAAAATCTCTGCTTATGAACTCCCCTCCAGCCATGGAACAGAGAGTCTGGTGGGCTGAAGGCATCTGATGTATGAGTTTCATCCTGTTTCCAGTGGGGATGTCCAGGACTGCAGCCATTTAACAGACAAATGAATATACAGAACCATTAAAACATATTAAATACTCATGCATGTGTTCAGCTGCAAGTACATGACTAATCTTTTTGACTCCAGAGGCAGCAAGGCATACATCTTAAGCAGGTACTTAAGAATTTTGTTGAATGGAGACCATAGAACATTATTTCCTTCACTGGAGTGTTAGATGGTGTAATTGTCATGGGGATTATCACTCTCGTGGAGGGCAGGAGAGCAGTGCTGCGGTCACACTGTGCACTCTCACTGTATTCACCATGTAGCAGTATGTCCTCCATGACCTGTTTGGACCACCTATAGGAGAGACCCAAGAGGAAATACGTGATGACTCTTGTGAGTTGTTAAAGTTGACCTGACACTGGGAATGAGAAAAGCTTGACTAAATGTTAATCGGGGAGCGAAAAAGGAATTCAGAGCTGAGGGACCTTGCAGGTAGAGGTAACACTGAAGTTTTTGTGCTATATTTCACAGTGAGGAGGAACTTCCATCCCTGCACACAAGTCAGGGTGCAGTGAGCACCAGGTCAGGGCTAAGTTGGCAGTGTTGCTGCTGCTGGATCAATACGTACTCTGTGGCTGCTACTACTGAATGGACTCAAATACCTTGTAAAACAGGGCAGGTCTGCAAGTGCCAGGTTGGATCAGTGAAGGCATTGCCTGTCATTCACGGTCCTTAGCTCCTGGCATAACCAGGGAGCTAATGCTGCAAAGGCACAGAGCTTTGCTAGAGAAAAGTTATATCGTAATTTACAGAATAACCATTACGCTGTGAGGAAAAGCATTTTTCACAGAGACAAAAGGCAAAGACCTGGATCTCATTGTGAAACTTTCCATTCCTTTTACTTCTGTCCCCATTTAAATGAAATAGGGGGACCCATTTGCAGCCAACAAAATTAGCTAAAAGCTACTCACATAAAGACAGAGACTTCAATGAAATCGAATCCATATATTATCTCATAGGAACAGTTGTGCAAAGTTAATTTCCAGGTTAATAGGCTGTTATTGCCATTTTCAAATAAAGCAATTAAAAGTAATATTCTTATATTACTGATAAGGAGGATCGTGCTGGATTGGATTGTCAGCTTATTTTGTTCAATGTTTGCAGTCAAAGAGTATCTAGTACAAATTATTTTAGGCAAAGGTGGAAGAAGTCTGCCCATACAAAAAAAAATCACTTCTCTGAAGTAAAAAGTAGATTTTTTAATTAAATTTTGAAGTAATAAACTCTACTCCTTAACTTGTGAGATATGTAAAAATTATTTTCTGTGTAAATATACTTTATCAGTTTTTCTGAACTGAAAAGCAGAGGTAAAATGAGATGTTAATTATACACCAGACATGTTTTGCTGTACATGTTGAATGCTCTCCATGGAGCATGTGTAATATGTTAAACCATAATCTCCTCCACAAAAGCTTTTTGTGGAAACTCCCAGACTATTTCCAGTTCCTTACTGCAAGAAGATCTACACCATATAGGCAAAAATCTGAGCTAGGAGAAAAATTATAATTTCTCAAGGGGAATTATCATAACATATGAACTAGAAAACATTACTTTCCCCTTGTAAAATGGCATGACTGTAACATATGTCCCACTCCAATTAGAAACTGTCTTTTTTAGATTATCATCATGTCAGCCTGCACTTGTGAAAGCAATTTTGACAGATCTGGGGCAAATTTAAAAGGAAAGGAGACAGCTAGCCTTAGAATTTATAAGCAGGCATTAATTTTGCAGAGAGGATATTTTTTTGTCTGTTTGAAGAAGACAAAGAGCTGAGCAAATCCCCCTTATTCATGCTACTTGGATGGATAAATGCAGATGTGTTTCACAACAGCAAAATAACCGTACTCGGCTAGTTTGAGGGACTTACTAGATGAGAGCAATGCAAAGTTTCTAACTTGACATTCTTTCTGTCTGAACCAATCTCCTTCAAGTTTACTGTTTCTCTAAGGTGACTGATCTAGCAGAAGAGCTTGTAATTGTCACTGTGCTGGCAAAGTTTTACTGAACAGGGTGAGTTAATTTCAGCTGTGGTCGACCATCAGTCACGGGACATGTAGGGAATCGTGACCTGGGAATGGACTTCATGGTGATGAGATCCTGATGTTTCTGTGTCTTCCTGGATCTACAGCACAGATTTGGAGTACAGCAAGAGGGAGTCAGTTCCTGACATTCCTGTTCACAGGCCTCCAGACAGTCTTTGGATTTATGGGAGACATTGCTTCGACATCCCCCATGCCAGCAAACCTTTTCATCCCAGGGAAAACACCTGTGGCTCATGTTTAATCCTGAAGACCTGTGAAAGTTTTGACACGTGCCTAAATAATGTTTCGGTTTGAAAGGTATAAAAATGACCTTGTAGTGCAGCCTTCCCGGTCATTGGCATGTATTCACCAAGTGGGGCAACGTAAATAAGAATGTGGCAAAGGTCTCTGTTGGTTTCAATCATTCTGGAATATGAAATCCTTGATAAAATTCATCCTCTGGGATCTGATTCAAAGGCTGAGATGTGAAATACACCTGTCTTTAGAGGATTCTGGGTCCAGCCCACGCCAAGCAAAAATAATAGCAAAGCCAGACCAAGCAGTGGTGATTTAAAGTGCATACTCAGTGGTAACTGGGGATGGACATAGGGGAGTGGGCTTCCCAATCCCAGTGAAGTTGTGTTTGAAGTGCACGGGGTACTTTCGGGTTGTGCTGTACACAAGTAGGTGGCATTCCTACATCTTGCCAGAGGTACGGGATGGTGCTGAGCAGGACATAGACTGGCTTCTGCTCTGCGCAGAGCCTCAAAAGTGTACAAGGAGCACGAAGGAGTACTTTTCACTGTCAGCAAGTGACACTTTATCTTTCAGATTAAAGTTTTTAATTAAAATGGGCATTTCTGGCCCGAATATTGGCAGCCACAGGACTGCTGAAATGTGACATCATTTATGACTCCAGCAGTAAGGAGTTCACTGTCCATGATCGTAAAACAGATTCCAGTCTTGATTTCATATCGATTTAACAGTCAGCATAAGTTTGCCCTTTAATATTAAACAAAATATGTCAGACTGAAGCATTAATAGTATTCTTTCTCTGGATTTCTCCATGGATATTTCCTCCAATTCTTCCAGGTAGCGATGCCCAGCAGAAAGCGGACTTCAGACCTGCGTCCTGCAGCATCACTTTTCTGGAGCAGTTGTTCCTGTTACCCCGCACTGCTCTGTACAGTGCAATCCCCTTCACGACTCTTTTGCCCCTAACACAGACAGGGGCCGTTTCTGCCAGGAGTCTTCTGTTTCAGTAATTGCTAAAGATTGGTGAATCCAGTCTTCATTTCTTTCTGCAGACACTCTGCTACTTTCTAGCCCTGTGCTCAACCTCCCCAGCCATCCCCGTTCTAATGCCTTTAGTCTATTCTTGCAAGTCTCATTTATTTTCTTGCTTCTTTTTGACACGGGTGATACAACACATGACCTCTGATTTGTCTGTCTCCTGCCCCCATGTTTCTGATATTCATTAAGGAGATGTTCACTTTTGCAGGTCCGCTTTCCCCCTTAGTGAGCTACACTCAGAGACTCACATCAATGTCTCTTTTAATGGAAGTTTCTTGCTCCCATATCTGAGTTTAATCTCCAGTGTTTTTCTTCCTGGCTCTAACTGTGATTCTTCTACCATCTTTTGTCCCTTTTTTTAAAGTGACCAAATCCATGCAATAACTGCTGTCCTTTGAGATATCAGGAAGGACCTGGTCTTTTCAGGAAACCAGCCAATCCCATGAGAGCTCCAGAATGACACTTGAGACAACTCTCCTAAGATCAAGTGAGGTCAGTTTTGGCAACGTACTGGTGTTGTGAGCTAAAATACCCTAACAGCAGTATACAAGATTTTTCTCTCAGTACCACCAAGCCTAAATCCTTAGCTTTAACGATAGAGGCAACACTGTGACCTGACACAGAACTTAAATACGCCCTCTCTGTACTGTTCTCGGAGAGGCTGTTTTGGGAGACCGGAGGAGGAAAGGATCATTTCTTTTCATTGTAAGGACAAGGCAGTTCAGAAAATTTGTGTTCGTACTGTATTGTGCAGTTGTTGGGATGGGGAGACTCCTGGGACATGTGATGCACTTTAAATGCTTTTTATTTTAGTTTTTCATTAAACATCAGGGCTGCTGAAAGTACAAGATAATATTATGGTACATCTATAATAAAAATGGAAGTAAACAGATACATTAGCAAACTGCTTGTTTACTTAAACATATCTTGCCCTTGCATATGTCTGTCCTTGCTACCATTTCCTTTTGTTTGTCACAGTGAACTGGGATTAATTTGATCAGACATTTTAAATCCAGGCCTGGTTAGGAGCAGTGGCTTTCTGAAGACAAAAAAGTAGTCATCTCTAGGTCAGCATGCAGGAGCTTTTGGGTGAGAGATGTGTAAACTCCACTTTGGTCCTCTGCTTATTCTCTTTTTAAAGTCATAGGTGGAAGCAGCTGTTTTGTGATGTTTTCCTGTCACATGTGTAACAGATCTTGGAAGTGAAGCTGACTTTAAATAAAAGCTTTGTGAAAATTTGGTTGATTTTTTCACTGGTCAGGGTAGAAAGCATGGAAGTGGCAAAGAAACAGTATGATCAGAGACAGACATGAACTACTAGATTTTAAATTATTTCTACTTTAATTTCCCTTGCTGTTAAGACTACAGAAAAATCCCTGTTGGTGATTGCAGTACAGTGGTCAATGCGTGCTGCCTGTGTCTTAAGACCTTTGCCTCCTCACCACTTTTGGTGGCATTTGCTCATGCACTTGTTCATGCCGCTTGCTCATGTCCAGCCCACAGTCACTGCTGTTGGAGCTGGGGGCCAAGAAAGGCAAATTTCACTCACAGATTTCATCTCAGACAAGGTTTAAATTCGTTTAGATGAACCAGGCTTTAGATCCTGGTGCCCTGAAGTGATACCTTACCCCCACTCCCTTGCAAGCAAACCAGGTGTCATTTGATTGTTCCATATCATCTACATATTCCCCGACTGGTGAATAAGTTTAATTTTGTCCCATGATTACCCAAAAGTAATTTAGGAAAGCATGGTCCAATACTGATATTTCCATCACGTTGGACTGATGACAGCCCATGATTTACATGCGGCAATATGGTTCCGAGGGATCTCAGAACTGGTTGAAAATAAAGGTTTAATGATTGAATTATATATTCTATCTCTATGATAGAAAATAATATAAGACAACTGACTCGGCCATCAGACAGATTACATAAGCCCAAGTTAAGTGGTAGAATAAAAATGAGTGATACTCCTCCTTGACTTAAACACAGCACTAAGTAGTATGCCCTTGAATTCAGCATAAAGCAATTTCCTCCTCTTTGGTAACAGCTAGGGGGCATTCCGAATGCAAATAGAGTCAGCTTTGCATTTTTAATATTTCTTATATACATAATTCACTGCCTCGGTTTAGAAACGTTATTGCTACCTCTTCTGTGCATTTAAATTATTTTGCACCTCTGAACGTTCATATTAAGTTTAATGTCAGTTCTTAAAATGTATTTTGTACAGGCAAGCTTGTGCTTACAGCTCTTGAAATTCAGAGATTGCACAAATGCACATCCAGGCACAAATACACTGTACTGTTTAACCTGTGTCATCTCACAGGGACACGGGGGTTTTTACTAACTGCATGCATGGTTATACCAAAGCCCTGAAAATCAATAGGTAACAAATGGGAGCAAACCAAGAGCAATCAGTATTAAAATATCACATTTGTGTGCGGTCTACTCTAGATACATAGCTGATGGGCATAGTGAAAATTCTAGCTAATCAATAGGAAACAATGGTTTTTCTAAGTAGCTTTTAAAATAATAGAAATACAGATGGAAGAAGATACCCACAATGGGAGGAAATCCATCCCCATGCTACTGTGGGATTAATTAAGGCATTGCATAAATCCAGGAAGCGTGAGATGATTCTGAGCAAGGTATACTTTATTGCATGTTTCAGGAGAAGTGGTCGTGACCATCTCCTGTGGACATGAATGCACTTGAGAAACTTTTCACTTCAGAGGAAATGGCGATGAAGATTTACAGCATCTTGCTTGACTCATCAAACTTCCTAAATCAGAGGCTGACATTGTCAACTGCTTGAAATCCCAGATCTCAGGGAGGTGGCTGGGTGATGGCTTTGCTCATCTCTGCCTAAACTATGCTCGCTCCATGGAGGAAATGGTGCCAGAAACATCCTCTCTGTTGGTCCCACTGCTCCTACAGCCCATCAGAGCAGGCAGGCAGGGATCCAGTTGTGCTGTTTCCATGGGGAGAGACACTTTTCCCATGCGACAGTCTGAGATGGGGGGGTGAATGGGGTCATCTCGTCTTCTGCTCCACTGCATCCCTACCCGACCAGTGTGATCACACAGGGAAAATATATCGCAGCTGGCACCAAGTGTTTCCCTGGATGCCTCTCCTGAGTGTGGCAAAACTGAACCTGGTCTGAGTCAGCAACAGTGTTTTGAGTGCTGACAACTGTACAGTTACTCAGATCATAAACTGTGCTTTCTAACTAAGAGGGGCTATAAACAAAAGATATGGCCAAGTTCTCTGCTGGTTTGATTCTACTGACTGTTTCTCAAAGCAAAATCAAGACTGCTGCTTTCTGCATGGCAATTGATAATACATGTCCTGCCTCTGACTCTAATTTCCCATCAATTTACACCAGCATAAGGTCAATGGAACAATGGAAAATCCACCCCCAGCTTGCACAGATTTTGTGCACTTCACACAGGCTGCTGTAGCTCTGCAAAGCCAGTACAAGGTCTGTAATAGGGATGACAGTCACAGAGATGCTGGCAAAAGCCCTGAAGTGTTTCCTGGCTGCAGATGAGTGACATGTGCCAAGACTGGTGACTGCTGTTACTGAAAAGGAGATTGCTTCTGGGCTGATCGTGCCCTGCCAGTCAGCAGCTTAGAGCCTGATCTTGTATCTTTGCCACTAAATGGGTGGTGGGGTCAGTCTCCAGTTTTATTTCTCTCCTTTCATCTGAAATAATTACTACTGATGAAGTTGTAGTGGGAAACAAATGAGTTCAGGGTTTACACCGATGCTACTGGTGGTACTGTGAGAGACAAGAAAACATGCTTTGACTTGCAGACTGGACAGCTGTGAGAAGTCACTAAGACAATGAGGACCGGGCTCTGCAAAGCTGGTCTAGCTGAGACCAGTACTTGGGATGTGTATGAAAATGCATAGTGTGTCATCAGTGCACAAGGTTCCCAGCAGTGCCCACTGCAGTACATGGGGACCCGCGGCTGGAGCAATGCAAAGAGCTCATGGTGTAGTTGGGGACCCACCTGAGAAGCAGCTGGGGCTGCCCAGGTTCCCATCCCACTGCAGTGTGTTACTGTCCTTGAAGTGGAGTGTTGTAACTGGCCCTGCAACCACTCCAAGTCCATTTCCAGGTAAATGAAAATATATTCATTTTGATCACCCCAAGGACCCCTGTGCCTGAAGCTATTCACCCTATTTGATGCAATAGGTAGAGCAGTTAACTTTGTATTGCAGCTGCTGTTTCGCAAATGAATGCCTGACTTGAGCCTAATGTTCTGGTTTCCTGGACAAACTAAATGAAGAAAAAGAATTCAATTTGGATTGAATCAGTGGTTACTATTATTACTTTAAATGGCAAAACGAATATCCTCCTTCAACCTCTGCCCCAATAAAACGGATTCATTTAACACAAAATGTCCAACATGAGATGCAAAAAGAAAACCTAAATAAAATAGAAGTAGTTCGTTTTGTGGCCCTTGTAAGAGAAAGCCTTGGGCTAGATTCATGCTGACTACCCAGCCTGTGGTTACCTAGCCTACTGGTTAGGATGCTCACCTAAAATGGGGAATCTGGATGCAGATCTGCTGCTCTCCCTGAAGGCAGTCACAGTCCCCTGTCCTCAAGGAAAGCCTTCGCTACCTGCATGGCTATAGGGCATGGAAATAAGGCTGTATGCCATTTGCAGGGGTGCTGGGGGACACGACGAGGACTATGACACAATGGGTCTCTGTAGTTGATGCTGCTCACTTTGAATAAATTGTTGAAAACAGGATCAGTATCTTTCGCCTTCAGGTGAATATCCTACCTGTCAACCCAGGGAGTTGTTTGCTAATATATCTGGAGGAACATCTTTCAGCATATGCACTGTATAAGAACAAAATTGCTCAGCTAAAAATTCATATGAAAATCTGGACGAATCGGTCAGCTTCCTTGTTGGAATTGGTTAAAATACTTCACTCTGTTTTGCAAGGGATTTTGGGATAAATTACTAGTATGGACAATACTCAATGCAAACTTTGCTGTAAGTAACAGTGCATTCTTCTTATTATTTTATTTTGTAAAGAGGCTTGTAACGTAGCATATGTATCTGGTTGTACTAATAGCCACTATGTCGAGCCACAGAAAAGCCTGTATTTGTGCCAGATGTTAAGGCCCCCTCTGCCCATGTCTCCTCATTTCCCTCTGCTCCAGAAAAAGTTGGAATTCTTCAAAGAGTGACCTCCTAAGGCACCCTCTCTCATCTTATTTATTTCTCGATTCTGCTGTCGTTCATTACATTAAAGGTTATTTTTTTAATGAAGCACTGTGGGTAGGGAGAAATAACTTTTACCTTCTGTTCTAATTGATGAATGATGTGTGAACTAATCAGAAAGCTTTGCTATAGCCACCATTAAAGCAACAGATGTATGTGGCTCAGGAGAGATTTGTTGAACAGCTTCAACCTTTAAGTGCAGAGGATAAATGGGTGGTGACATCATTATACCTTGACAAATAGAAATTATTCTCTTTTTTTTTTCATTACTGATGGATGATTTATTTCTATGGCTTTCATTTTCATAAGATCCATTCATTGTCTCTAAAGTTAAAACCTTTAAAAATTGCAATAAGTGACTAAAGTGGTTAACATGGTCTGCAGGATGTTGTCTTCTGAGCTTTTCTCCTGAAAGCTACAAAAACAGCATATAGGGAGTCAGAGGACACTTGATGTAGATATATGGCATCTCCACCAGTTGTTGGAGGATTTTATTTTTGCAATGAATGTGCAGTCTTAGAAGAGAGAGGCTTGTTCTGCACAGCAGTTCTGTGCCATAATAAACAAGAAAATGTTCCTCTCTCATCCATATCTCCCCAGTATATTTTGAGCTCTTGCCTTGTTTGATTGCATTTCTCATATAGTCACTGAGATGGATCAGAATTTCCCTGAAAATTTCGGTTATTACTGCAGATTGCATTTTTCCCACTTTTACTGCAGCTTACAAATCAGAAACTAAAAATAAAGTGTGCATCTGTTTGGATAATCTATTTCCCCAGAACAGATTAAAATGACAGAATAAATCTTGGAAGTTCTTGGAAGAGCTTTGAATGAATAACAAGAAGAGATGGAAACAAGGTGAGTTTTGCTTGGCTAGGACCTAAATGAGGGAATTAAGCTGATGCTGTGTCAGGGCAAAGTTTGCAAAATAAAATAGGGGTTACTAGCATGTACCTCAGAAGTATAAAGAGCAGATTAAAGGTGACATTTCTGCCAGAAGGTCTTTATGTACACTGGGGAAAAAAAAGAGATCAAGGTTAGTTAGAAAAGAAAGTCAAGAAGACAAAATTGATATAGAAGATCTCAGGGCTGCTGGCAGGGTTTCCCTGCCCATGGCCACAGCCTGGAAAGCAAGGGCTGAATAAGTGCTCGTCCTTTTACCCTAGAGGGGTACAAGGGAGGCAAGACATGGATAAGATGTGCTGGCAAGTTCTCTGCTTCTGCAGGTTCCAGGCAGGAGCTTTTAGGCTGAAACTTCCCTATATGAGAAATCCTTAAAAAAAACAACAACAACAAAAAAAACCTTGAATATGTGATCTGATCCTCAGAAAAGCTAATGAGCTAATCCCAGCATGCAACCCATTTTTGAAGGGATACATGGCCCAGTAAAAAGCTGGTGGCTGCCCCTGCTAATGATGCCACCAGCATCACTGCTGCTCCTGCCAGGAGTGGTAACTGGAAAATAACAGTGCAGTACTCCTGTTCGGGGATGCGCTGCTGAAATTCAGTTTCAATGAATGTCTATGTATGTCTACGTATGGTTTTAGGAGTCAAATCTTAGTGTTCCTCTTGCTGTCAACCAGCTGCCTTTAAAATGGTAAATTATCCTAAGTGCAAAAAAAGGAATGAAGATGCAATTTAATGTAAATATAGCAATTTTAAGTACTGCCACTAAACAAAACCAGCTACAGCTAAACCCATTTTGGAGAAAGCTGTGCTTAGCTTCACCAGAAGCAATGTATTTCCTTCAGGAACAGCAGTGAAAAAATTGTGGCATTTTTACAAGAGAAGTGGGAGCAGATGATCATTCAGGTCCCTTCTGGCCCTAAAATCTATGAATCTAGGAAATGATGCCTCATTTCACAAGCTAAGTCATTAAAAACACACTTTCATTATTGAAGTAATCACATTTCTTGGAAATGTGGCTACTATCTGCTAAGATGATATACCAGATGATCAGTGTTTTATTGAAATTCACGAGAAGAACAGTGTTTGTTACCAGAATTCCTCTTTTTTATTATTTCCACAAGCTCATTAGAACTCCAAAATATAGAAAACCACTCAGTGTTATAATATAAAACTGACAGAAATTAATGCACACCAAAGTAGCTCCTTGTGTGACCCCCTTTCCCTGTAAGAGCAAGGAAGGCATGAGGCACTCGCAGGAAGGGAGAGTTATATGGTCACATATATCCACCTGAATAACACATACGAAAAAGAGTTTGGGGGGAAAGAGAGGTGCTAAGCATGAGTTAGTACTTCTAAATCATCTTAGACACATTTCAAAATGCTTCTCCATATTTTCTGAATACTGGGATCACTCCCATCATACAACTTTCCCACTGGGGGTCACGTCCTTACCCTCCACACAACGAGGAGACCTTGGGGCACAGCTGGGTTTCAAACAGGGGTGTTTCCCAACCTTATGGCACTGTGCTGGGCCAGACCGTTCTTTTCTATTACGTCCTCTTACATTTTGCTGCGAAAGACAGAAAGGTGCTCTAAAAACCTCAGGAACAACTTAAAGAGATACCGCTCAATTCCTTTGTCTTTACAACAGAAAACACAGGCGGGCACTGTCTTTAAGTTTGTCTCTTTCAGTGCCGAACCCAAGGGAGGGGGACCGATTCAACTTGAATTTCTTGATGATGCTGTAAAACATGACCAATTAAACACATCTGATGAGCCTCCCGGTGAGCTCCAGTATCGGTGCTGCAAGCTAGCATTTACCTTCCTGTGCATGAGGCTGTATTGGCACAAAAATCTTCTTCACAGGGGCACATCTGGGTAAATAATAAGCTCAACCAGAGAGGATGAATAAAGGAAGAAAGTAATTTTTTATACTGAATGAGTACAAGGTAGAACTGAAGTAAATGAAACAATTTGCTTGAGAAAGTGATTTCAGTAGAAACTTCTGGTTTTGATGAGCCGTCTCTCCAAAGAACTTGATGTGCTTTAACAGTATCATTTGTGATTTATCTGCTGTTGCCAGATAAATTTTCTTCTGGGGGGAAGAGCAGAATTCTCTTTATTTAATGTACCATGTCTGGAATGTGGACTAGATTCAGCTACATGTCGCTTATAATTATTTATGTAACTTATTAATCACCAGGCTGTCACTCAGCTGTTTATAAAACACAAAAGAACACTTGGAGCCTGAAAAATTACATTTTTCCTCCCCTGCACCTCCCCAAAGGCCCCTTTGCACTTCTGAGGGGACCTCCATTTAAATGAAAATCTGTTGCCCAGTCTAAGTAACAAGGAACTCTGTAATGATAATTTAAAGAACACGCTTGTACTTTGTGCTTGGGAATCAAATGATTTGCTTTAAGGTGCTGCAAAACTTTCCTTTCAACTTTTCTGGCTGATGACTTTGGCTCATCGTTTTGTTTTTTTTCCCCAAACAAGTCATGGATAGGGTCCCCCTCTTGCCTGCTCAGCAACCTGTTTTTCCCATATGTAATACGTGGAAAACCACCGCGTCTCCCAGATTGCTGCTACCTGTGGATTGTGCCTGCTTGAAACTGGCCAGTGCATTCAAAAGTTAAGATGCTTATACACAGACACGCACACACCGATGCACACCCTGGTTTCTACACATCTCATTTCTCTTGTATACCCCTCCGTGATGAGTTAATCTGTGTGGTTTTGTGCAGCTCACTCTCGAGCTCCTGTGCAGGATAGCTCACAGCTTGTCTTTCAGGAGAAAGTACTGTACCAGTTCACAGAGACCAGCATCCAGGCTTGTAAATGGTACACGGAAGAGCAATGACTCCATCCAGCTGAATTACATTTTAAATTTGATTATGAATGGCATCTTTGAGGCAGGCTATTCATCATTTGACGTTCTACGTGGGACTCAATGTCTTGAAGCTTCATAAAGGCAATTCATTTAACAGCTTTAGCCAGACCAGGAGGTGATTCAGCAAGCCAGGGAAAGCGAGTGGCTGTTGCTCACCGCTGGCCATGGCATTCCTGCGTTATTGCCTCTGGCTGCAGTGTACCGGCAAGGTGCTTGTCCTTTTGGTGCCTCAGTTTAGCCAATGGTGTAATGGTTATACCAGTGTTTACTTGCTTTCTCACCCATTTGGTGGGCTGACTAGCAACATGTTTTCAATCTTTGCATGAAAGGCTCCACATTAATCCATGCCACGATTTGCTTTGTTTGCTTCTACCATTAAAATTACTTGTTTCCCCCAAAGATCTGCCATCTGTCACTATTCACCTTTTACATTTTTGTGCTCCACAGTTGAGCAAACACCAATGCCTGAGTAATCCTATTTCCCATTATCAGCCCTCGGAAGTGCCCCAAGGTCGGGGCAGTTGCGAAGTCTTGCTCCTGGCTGGATTCCTTGGGACCCCAGGGCTCACCCTGCAGCCTTGTCTTCACTGCAGCCACTAATTATATCCCCTTTTTTTCATCACAGTCTTAAAAAAATATTTAGTTCTGTTTTCCTCACATTGCCATAATCTGCAGGAAGCAACGTGGAGGCAAAGAGAGGAGATGATGCCTGAGCAGATGCAGGCAGCTAAGAGGGACTGCTCTGTGGTCTCGGCGTGGGTGATGATATTGCGGTATCATTGGGTATCTTTGTCTGCACTTGACAAAGGAAAGGGGCAGACCTTGGGTGACGGCCGGGATGTGCAGCTGCGAGACGCAAGCCACTGTCTGAGTAGCCAGTTGCAAATGATTTTTGTGTTTTCATAACGCAAATGTGAGTAATATCCTGTCAGAGTCTCATCAAAAGTTATTAGTCCCTCCATAAACTGGTACTTCAATATGTAAACTTGCTTTGTAATTAATTTTATGAGCTATGCCCCTGGCACCATAGAGCGCTTATTTCATTTTAGGAGCATAATTGATTAGGTTTCCTGTAGCTATGATGTAGACCAAGGATGTCGCCACCAAACAAGGAGTAATTTGTGACAGCTCATTTGTGAGGAGATATCTACTGTTTGCTAGTGTTGAGCATACATAAGGCAAAGTAAAATATTTTGTATTGCTACTGCTGTGCCCTGCTTGAAGTTTAAAAAAAAAAAAGAAAGGAAAAACAAAGAGACTATCTAATGATACAGACAAATTAGTAAGGTTAATTAGTATATATTTGTACAGCAGCTTTTATTCTCCACTGCAAAGGTTTTTCTTCTCCACTGAATTCCTCTGAAGGTGTTTGCCTCACTCTAGCATCAGATGTCATTCCCATTTGGGCGACTAGATTTTGCATTGCTAAAATTTCCCTCTGTTTCAATTGTATCGGATACTTTTCTCTACTTTCTGCATCTGTTATGGCAAAATAAAATATCTCTCTGTGATAACGCCTTTTAGCAATTACAAGGTCCATCTTGATGCCAATGGTTTAGTAATAGAATTTCCCTTCTCTACTCTCCCTGTTTAATATTTGAGTGAATGTTACCTGAGATAAATATGTTGGACACTCAGACTGTATTAGCTTAATTTATGGCTAGCATCAACGAGGTAATATTTCCTGTGGATAAGGTCAAAAGGGCTTTGTTTTCTATTAATTAAAAATAGGGTCATATAGGAAAATGCGTGGAAGTAATAAAGACATAACGTGTATTTGTGTGGCCGTAAAGAAAAGGAGAGGGGCTATTCATAGAGCACTGCTCATAGCTGGAGTCTTGCCCTGCCCCTTAAAGCCTGTAAGCAGGAGGTTGAAACTAAAACTGCCTGGTGCTTACTGCATCTCCAGGGGAAGCTATGTATGGCTGAACTCAATAGGAGCTCTGTCTGACATAAAAAGAAAGCAAAACCTCAAAAAGGGATGGTTTAAAAATGAAACTAAGAGAATTTCAGAGGGAGAGTCAGAAGAAATGAGAAATGCTTCCCTCCAAAACTGCAACAGAATGATAAATTACTTTTGCCTTTCCGAAGCCAAGCTAGAAAACCTCTGCTCACCTCTATTATCTACTTCTGGTCTCTGAAGATACATTACCATATTAATTCATTGCGTTATACAATTTGAGCAACTAAATGAGTTTACCTTATGGCCTCTTAATAGCATTTTCTTCTAATGCTAGCTTTAAGTGATACATTTTAGGGGATACTTGAAGCAGAATGCATCACAAAAATTTATTTAAACTCAATTTTGTTTACAAATTATGACTTATCCCTTCTTGATGAACCAAGTATAGAAAAACCACACAGCCTCTCTGTGGATGAAACATCTCTCGGCATTGGGTCTGCTGCCATCTCCTGACTAACACGCGTTTTTACGGGGGCAAAAAACTAGCTGCCATGTTTTGGGAGGGCAAGAGAGACTGTTTGTGCAAAAGACAGCCATGGAATCACAGAGGAAATGAAATGCATGATGAATTAGGATGGTTACATCTTCAGCCCGTCAGAATGGGTAGGGTGCCGAACCACCTCCCCATGTCGCACCCACGAAGGTTTCAAGGAGTGAGAAGCCTGACGGAAGGCTCTTCATGCAGCCGCTCCCCAGGTCTGCTCCTTCTTGTTCCTGGGCTTCCTGCTAGTCAGTGTCTTCAGCTGTTCCGGAAGATTTCTGTGCATATCGAAAAATTCTGAAATATTCCAGTTTTAGCAGAAGTGAATGTTTATCAAAATGGCCATCATGCAGTTCTCCTCTATTATTCACTGAGGCCTCATTCAGCAAAGCCTTTAAGTACAGTCTTTAGCTGAAGCATATACTGAGGATGGGTGTAATTCCATTGAATGAGTTCCCAGTTCAGTCATCCACGGGAGAAACAAAGACAATACTGTGCAATTTAGGTATCTAAATTTTTAACACAAACATTTTGCAAACGACCTGAAAATCACTCATCCAATGTACTGATTATCAACATATTTTGACTGTTAGAAATAAAAGAGGAGTTTTACTTCCATGGGCAGAAGAGGACTACAGCTCTGCCTTCAGTGGAACTGCTCTCATGCGTGAAGTTAAGCAGCACCTGTGTAAAGTTTGCAGGCCTGAGGTATACATCTGAAATTATGTTTTTGTCCATGAATGATTGAAACTCCAATATTATGGATGGAATTATCACATTGTTTCAAAAACCAAATAATTACTGCTACAAATGTAAATGCTCTGTTTCACATTCTTAAAATATAACAGTGGGATCAGCCCAGCTCCTTTGGCTGACTGGCTGGGTTGTTTGGTTTTGGTTTTTTGGTTTTGTTGGGGTTTTTTGGGGTTTTGTTTGTTTGTTTGTTTTGTTTTTTTTAAAAACTTTCATCTATTAGCTATTTACAGTGACTGATAGAAATAGCATTAACTTACTGCCAACTGGAAATCAGTTCTATTTGATCTTCTGATATGTACTAACCACCTTTCAACTTTAAAGGGAATTTTATCTCATCTTTGTGGCTTTGACATGAATTAGTAAATAGAAAGTGTCTTCATTTGACATTTTCCACTGTAAGTACATGATCAGCAGAGTCATACGTTCAGTGATTTTAATTTAATAGGTTTATCCCTGTGCTAGATATGGTATTCATTTAAACTGACCTTGCTTTATTTGAATTATTGCTCAGATTTGCACAAGTACAAATGACCTAATCTTCCAAAATACATTTTCTGATCAACATAAGCAAACAGTCTGAGGAAGCAATTTTGTGAAAGAAATACTTTTAGGCAACAAATGGGTCTATAAATAAACAAGTACTTCCTAATCACAGGCTAAAAAAGTGTGCCATTTTTCCTTTTTTAGTAAAAAAAATTGTTAAACTCAATGAATTTTAATGTTTCTGAAAGTGAGGGGTGAAGATTACTTTGGGAAATTTTCTACAGTGAAAACAAAAGCTGCACTAGCTTTTTGCCAAAGTTCAGCCAACATAGCTGCATCTGGCCAGACCACCTCTGACTTTCCAGGTCTGCACAGATCAGGAAGAAATTATATGGTAAAACCTGACCATTTCTCTTAATTTGCAACCTGTAGGAGGGAAGGGGATTTTTTTTACAAGTTGAAAGGGCTTTTTTTTCCACAAAGTGAAAGGCAATGCAAAAATATACCACCCTACACACCTTTGTGTCTTTTCTATTTTTTCCATTGCCAATGCCCTAGGATCTCATTATTTATTTGGATTTATGCACTTTTTCCTAAATAAAGGAAGGATGTGGAGAAAAATGTGTTAAAAAAAGTGTCAAAAGGGAAACTTTTATCCCCCCTTGGTATTTGGGGGAAAAAGTAATTGTTAAAAGTTGGAAAGGTATTACTAGGGCATGTACCATAGCTATGTCAATGGACATGGGAAGAAAAGCAATAGGCGAAGCTTGGTACTGGAGAAATCGGTGCAGATAAATGATTTTCTTACAGTGCATAAATCAAGACTCCTTAACTAAAGATCAGGGAGTTACACAGTTGTACATTGGTATGAGCAGAGTCTCAAGTCTAGGAAGAAGAAGGTGGGTGAAAAAAACAAAAGTCACTTGACATGAGAAGGGGAAATTGTACTGCTAAAGGAAGAGAAAAAGAGCAGCACAACAGAAATAAAAGTAGGTTAGAGATATCCATCTGTGGAAACAGATGCATTAATGGAAAGTGTACGATGTTAGGGAGATGAGAGGGAAAGAAAGAATGTTCAAAAAACCCACCAAACCCAAACAAATGCAGGAAGGCAGAAATGGAGAAATGCTAAAGCTGAGCATGAATGCAAACTCCAAATACTAACTCCTCCGAAAACCTGTGCCTGCTTTCCTTTGGCTTGTTTGCAGGAGCGTGGCTTGGGCTGTATCTCAGGCAGGGAAGTGACCCCCGTGTGTGAGGAACCGGCACTGGGAACCTGTGGGAAGATGGTAAGCAAAAAAAAGTTTTGCTAGGGGATGGGTGTGTATGTGTGGGTCAGGTTTAAGAGGAGTTCTTGCAGTCCTAAGGAGAAGTGAAAAACTGCTAAAAAAAACAAAAAAATAATCAGACATTGCTCCTGTGGTGCCCAGAAGGAGGGTGCAGGAGTGTGACAGGCTCCACATGCACTGGCACTTCGTAATGTTAATGACACTTCTTTGGCTGAAGAGAAATCAAAACCAGAAAGGAGAAGTTCTGCAGGAATCAGTTCTCCTCCCTGTTGAAAACCAGGATCTGCTCCACTGAAGGAAATTGGTTCTCACCAAAATAAACCAATTAATTGAACAGGAAATCTCAAGTTTGGATCGGAGGTCATGTGCTGCTCAACTGTATTTCTGTGGAACTGTGTAAAAAGCTGCGAGAGCTGAGATTTTATGAAGGCAGAAAATAGACATTATATCCTTAAGTTGATGACTTTTACCTATCAAAACCTTCTAAGTCTTTTCCAGACCACTTCCAGCATTCTTTAATTCAAGTGAATTCCTTCATGGTTCTAGTCTGCATCAGAATGTTTTGGGGTGCATCCAGTTAAAGTATTGGTTTCCATGCATGGGGTATACACTCCTCTACTTTTTCCATAGGGAAACACGAGAAGAATGGGCAAAGTCATTTGAGAGATTTCATTAATACAAAAGAATCTGACAGAAGATGATATGTGTTTTCTCTCTTCCACTCGTGCTAACAGAAGACCTTAATTTGGAGGTATGCCTCTTTAGGATTTAGTCTTAAATACACCTATTTGCTTTGCTTAAGAGTTAAAGTCAGACTTTAAGTCAAGCACAAGACTGCAAACACAAATCACAAATAAATCAAACAGAAAACATAATTTTGAATGTAATTGCTGGATGTCTTTCCTATTGCACACCATAAGATGTTTCCTAGACGGTGCAGCTGGGTTTACTATTACTTCTTTTCCAGCTGTTAATCTCTCTTCTGTCCCTGTTTGAAACCCAGTGACTGTTTTAATGGAAAGATCACACCATAATACCCTTCTAGGTCTCAAATACCCTCTCTAGGTCTCCAATCCCTCTTTGCTCCCCACTTTCTTTTTAAAGCTGGTTTCCTGCTTTCTGAACGGAAAGGTGTGAACATACCTGTGCAGCCTCAGCAGCTCAGACCTTACACCTCCATTGACTTCTGGAGCCAGACTGTAGGTAGAAATGCAAATCCTCTTTGCAGTCAGCCTGCTGTTTGGCTGCCAGTATCCTGAGCTGGGCTCTCTCCTTTACAGGGGACCACAAACGTTTCCAAATTAAATGTGCAAGACACCGCTTACGTACGCATTTTGTGACGGTCATGATCCTCGCTGTGATGCCAGCTTCCTGTAAGGCAGTACATGGCACATGGCTAGAATAGCTGACAACTAACGAGTTGCTCTGTCTAGAGGTACTCATAAATGCAAATGTTTTCTCCCCTGGTTTCCTTTGTCCCAGGAGGTGGTATGGTTTATCAGGCGGATACATCTTCCCAAGTCTGTAGCTCTTTAGATACCTAGAAACAAGAATACCTTTTCGCATGCACCTTGATGTTCCTCCATTGTCTGCAGGTTAGCATAACCCTTATGATAAAAGACTCCAGGAGAACAGACTGTTTTCACCTTGATCATGCTGCAGCTGCTATAGGGAAAGCACAAAAAGAGGTGTCCAAATACTAAGTGACATATATTGTGAAATGAGAGGCATATCTCTATGAGGATTAGGGATGCCAACATGGTGCCACCTCAGAGGGCAACTGTCCCCAGGCAGACAGGGTGAGCAGGTCCTTGTGAGTGGCACTGAAATACTGCAGAAAGGATGGGACATGTTTGTCACATCTCCAGGTGGCTGCCTACACAACGTGTGCAGAAGAAGAGCTTCGTTGATGTAAATCTATATATCGTTTATGTTGCTCATGGCAGTGTCTTTCTAACTTTGATGCATAAGATGAGAAGAACAAATGCAGTGTCCCTGGAGAGACAAGTGCCTTTTAGATGTACAAATAAGGCAGTTATTTCCAAATCCTTCCCTGGAAGGGGAGAGGGAGAAAGTGCTAGGCACAGTAGAGGCAGCAAATTAAGCAAATGTTTAAGCTTTGTCTCTAAGAGACGTTCTACCCTTTCTAAAATAAGTATGCTTGTACATTAGAGAGGAAAAAATGTAAGTGCGAATACTTACAGGAGAGACACAACATGAAATGTTAGGTTACATACTTACTCTTTTCCTCAGACTTCTGAGTTTCTCAAATACCTCTCCTTTGCGTACTTTGGACCATAGAAGTTGTTTCCATGGTGACAAATAGATGTTATGTTTATTTACTGGGCAGCAGGGACTGACAATGTCAGCAAATGACATTTCTGTTGCTTTCTTTTTTTTCTTTTTTTTTCTTTTTTTTTTTTTCTCAAGGGACCTGTGTTTTAGTTAATGAAACTGGCAGCGCTACCAGCAGCAGTTTTTCAGACACCCTTCCCAGCCCCACTTTGTGTGCGTGTGCCCGCGTGTGTGAGACAAAAGCAGACAGCAGTTACTGTGGCTGTGTGATTCTGCGACCAGCCCTCCAAAGCCTTTTGCTCTACTCGGTATGCACATAGTTTCTTGTGAAAAAACACTGCCTGCGAAGTGTCAAGGAGATTTCAGGTTTTACTCATGGGAAAGGACCTAAATATTTCTTGCATTAGGTGTGTGGCCTTTTCTTCAACCCTCCCACACATCTGTTCTTGTTGACAGCTCTGCTACGTTGTCCATAAAAAATGATCTGATACCTAGAACTCTTGTAGTTGATACTGCTCTGGTAAAAACAAACAAACAAACAAACAAACAAACAAACAAACAAACAAACAAACAAACTTTGCATCTGCAGTAGACTGTGGAAAGTAGACTAGAGATTTTCAGAAGGAGGCTTCTGAAAGAAGACTCAAGGGTCTGAAAAAAACCTGGAGTTTGGACAGATTGATTAGTTCATGGATTGTATTCCTGTTGAAACTTTTCCTGAGGCTCCTTAAAATGTATTTGCTTTGTAACAGCCACAGACTGCTGCTGAAATGAGCGAACGATGAATTGAGTGCCCGTCTAAAACCCACTGCAGCCTCTTGGTGTTTCCCATCAGCTCTGCCGGGTGACACATGGCCCAGTGGGAAAGTGGAAGCTGCTAGATGCATTCATTGCTCCTTCTCACATCTGTCTCTGTAGAAAACTAGTGTGGGACTTGCCTCTCCTAGCCCCAGATGGCTATGGTGCCACAGCCGGGCTTCGCCTTGTCACCCCCTGTTCCCTTGGCAGGCAGCAAAGCAGGGACTGTGCTTCCCACTGGGATTCAGGAGGGGCATAAAATTATTTCCAGGGATTTTTGTCATTGATCCTTTCCTCCTTCCTGCCTTATGAGCTCGAACCAGAGCTGGCTGGTATCTGGCTGTGTCTGTCAAAACAGTGGGACCAGCAAGACAAAGAGTTGCATGGAGTATTAACAAGCTGGAGGTAGAAGCTGACGATAATAGTCAGTGACAGACTGGGTATAAGTTTCAATGGTTGACTTAAAATTTCAAGAGCAGTGAGCAGATAAACTCTTACTGTTTTGCTTTTCCTCACACAACAGTTTCTCAGATCTACTTCAGTCCTGAAAGTGCTGTAACATCTCAAATTTCTATTACTGGATGACTACAGAAACATGAGGATCAAGGGGAAAAGTTTCATAAAAATGAAATAAATGTATGACTAGAGGAAGAAAAAAAATCATCAAAAAAAAAATTTATACCCACACCCAAAAAAACCAACCCGAATAAACAATTAGTTCAGGAATCATGGTCTACTGGCTTTGGGATGGATACAGTTAATTTTCTTCACAGTAGCTTGTATGGTGCTGTGATTTGGATTTGTGCTGAGAGCAGTGCTGATAACACAGAGATGTTTCAGTTACAGCTGAGCAGTGCTTACACAGAGCCAAGGCCTTTTCCGCTTCTCACACCACCCCACCAGCGAGTGGGCTGGGGGTGCACAAGGAGGTGGGAGGGGACACAGCCGGGACAGCTGACCCAAACTAACCAAAGGGATATCCCACACCATATGACATCATGCTCAACAATTAAAGTTGGGAGGGGGGCAGCTAGAAAAGACACACTAAAATGATATCTGCATGCTTCAGACTTAGCTAATTTTCTCAGCAGAAGTGGAATCCAGTCTCCAGTCAAAACATACATAAATCTGTGCAGGTGGAAACATAGTCAGCACTTTCCTACAGCCTTTTATAGTCTGGCATATATGTGTGTATATATATTCAATTACAGAAAGAGGAGGAGACTGGCCTCTCTATAACGGATTACAAAATCAGTACTTCATTTGATCTTGGAGATGTTTTATTCTTGCAACATATGTTGTGGTTTTTTTTTTTCTCCAAGTGTTTTGTGTTATGGACCTGTCCTCACATTTCTTCAGCCACCCATCTGCCTGCTGGACCTTGGACCCTGGACCGGGATTTGCTGTCTCCACTCAAATTTGCCAGAAGCTAATATAGAAAATGTTAAATACAGAGGCCATAGCACAGACACACAAAAGAATATGTTCTTTCCTTTTAGACACTGTAACCCTGATCATGCCCTGTTTCCAACTGTGATTGAATTTAATCATGGAGATTTGATCCTTACATCTTGACAAAAAACATTTGGTGGGCTTTTTCCTCCTTTCTGTTAGGTCAGGCTCATCTACAGCTGGCACAGCTCTACAGTCACAGGAATGAAAAACAAAACTCTATTGCATGAAATTAAAAAATGTGGAGCCCTATTCACATCAGCTCCTTCAAAACTGTATTTGTGTGCTTAAGCAAGAAAGTCTTCAGACTAATGTCAGATGGATCCCTGGGATGGTCATTACATTCCTGCTATCATGGGATCAGAAGAGACTGTGGAGTTGCCTTTGGCCCTGGGACAAAATCCTTGTGGCATGGTATCAAGAGAAGGGGGAGAGAATAACAAGGAGAAGGAAGAAGCTGGAGCCAAGCCAAAGCCAGCCCCAGACACAATTTGAACTGTGAAAAGCTCTGGGGCAGCTGGTCCATTGCTCACCGTGGGTTGGCAAGTGTGCAGTAGTGCTGGACTGGGGAAGCCTGTGTCCTCCCACCAGCTCCCCCAGCTCCGTCTGCCCTTGCTCAGGGTAGGGACACCAGGCACCAGCCCCAAGACAGACTGGAAGCCAAAATGGGAAAAGGAAAACATGCAGGAGAATTCATGGGGGTGCTTGGTTGAATTTGAATGACTCTGCCTAGTGATGGGGTGCCATGGCTCTCAGTGTGTTTGAAATAAAAAGCGAGTACTTGATTTTGGGATGTGATGGACTTCTCTGATCTTGACAAAGGGCAGCAAGGCCTCTGAGAAGGAAGCTGACCATGCATGGTGGGTGAGCTGGTAAGGGAAAGCTCTGATGCAATCCTGCTCTCTATGAAAGGCAATACTACCAGACAGGGAAGCTTCAGATGACATCACTACTCCCTGTAGCACTCTCCAGCTTCTCCCTCTCACAAAAAACTGTGCCTCTGGGAGATCAGGGACTTATTAGGGAATTATGTGTTCCCACACTTAGTGTTCTTAAAGGTCCAAAGCCCTTGGAAGTCTTTCAGTTGACTGCAATGGTCAATGGCTCCAGCTGACAATAACTTTTGTATCACTTTTACCGAGAACTTCATAATGATCTGTTGACACCTCATAGCGTCCTTCTGAGGTTGGACTTCATGAGGAAACTGCTCTCTCAGCTCATTTGTTTTGATGCTCACATTGTTTTTTATGCTGAAAAGGGAAGAGACTATCTGCAGATCTAGATCCTGTGGGCTCCACAGAAGTTAGAAAAAAATAAAAAACAGATTTGAAAAACTGGTCCTCTTATTCCTCCCACAGTAAACTTACAAGATCATTCCTCTGCCAGTCTTTGATCATCCCTGGTGGATCACATGCAGGCAAGGCTGGCTTCAACATAGAAAGACAAAGTGGGGAAATGAGGCAGAGGCGGGTGTCACAACAGGAGGGAGGAGTGGAAGGCAGTCTGAGGATGGGCTGGCACTAGAAAGACCAGCAGAGGACTGTGAGGTGGACCTCACCATCAGACAGTGGCATGTTCTGGTAGGAATTAGGATGGTACAAAAATAAATGTTGCATGGAATCACTACTAGACTAGACCTCTGAGAAATACCCATTCCCATCTGAGTAACAAGCTCAGTACTTAGCATTACGAAGGCTTGTGTTTTGTGGCATAAGATCTTACTGGCTGGCAGAATTGAGATGGAGGGACACTCAGGAAAGCCATTTGCCTTTACTAAGTGCCTAAGGCTTATGGAGTCTGAGGAATCAGCATTACCCTTTCTCTGTGACTAAGCCATTGCAGTTCTTGATCAATAGAGATTATGGTTTCAAATCCTGGCAATTTATTTAGACATAAAACCAGGCAAGGAAATGCCAAGCTAAATAGGTAACTTTCTGTATAAATCTCCTCACAAGAGAAAATGAGAAGGGAAAAAATGTCCTTCTGTAGTATCCAATCTCTCTTTCACCTCTGCCTGGGTTCCTGCATGGAAAACAAGTCTTCATGTGACTCTTGGGTTTTCCTGTTGCTGTATATTCCCCAATTCAAATTTGTCTAAACTGAATCTTAGGAAGCAAAAAACTTTAGCAGCACAATGGCTAGCACAAACTGCAGAAAAAGGTTCATACCGGGTGTTGCCATTCATGTTGGATTGTGTGCCTGAAGGAAAATAGAGCTCTCCCCACACAGACGGTTCTGTCGTCATGCAAAAGAGAAAAGCTTTCTTTTAACCTAAGTGGCCTGATGAGGTAAAGTCCTTGTCAAGATGATGACTGAGGTTGGTAGGATTGGGCAAAATCATACTCCCTCTTAGCCTTCAGTTCAATGTGCCACTTTGAGCAGGAAACTACAAATGGATGATTCAGTTTAAAGATGGCTTTTATCTTGTGCAGACATCAGAAAGATGACCATCTGTTCCTTTTCTCACATCTTCAACCTGTGACCCCCAGATTCTTACACTGCTTGGTCTTCACTAGGAAAAACAGAAATTTCAAGGTGCAATATCCAAATGTGACTACAGTTTCTATGCGGACAGGATTTTTTCTTTCCAGTGGGTTGATGAGAAAGATATTTTACAAACCATCTGTGTGAACAGAAGAATATATGTGCTGTTAGATGTTTTCCTTTTACATATCAGAAAAGGTGGTGCTGAAGCACCTGGGGGATTTCAGGGTTTCTCTGTCTTAATGTAATGGACTTTTAGTAGCGTGCACTTTTGGTGGACCCAGGCTGCAAGTCAGTGCAATATACATGATGTACAACCATCACTCATTACTGGAATTGCCCTTTGATATGTTAGCAAGCTTGTGACCCTCCTGAAAACATTCATTTGCACAGCAACTGCTGGCAGAGATAGCTGACAGGAAGGGCTGGAACGAACAACATTTGGATTACACATGATCAGTTTTTAAAACAGGAAGTTTGATGGTAACTCATGAAAAGATAATGTGCATGTCCATGGGTTTGGATCCTTAAAAAACCCAAAACATCAAGAGATCTGTCAAATAACTTTAAATTCATAAGCTTTTTCCAAATGCATTTCCAAGAACAGTGTCCAGTCTCCAGCGTGGAGCACACTGCTGCAGCAGTCATTTAAGATTCTGCTAAATCATTCTGCGACTCTCTAACCAGTACTAATAGCTTTTAGGCTGGCTGGCAATCTCACGACAATAGGAAGCCTTGCACAGGCTTCCAGACCATTTATGTGTGCGGGTGAGTGAGAGAGAGCACCGCAGATTTAATTTAGTGCCCTTGGTGGCTTTCAGTAGAATATAGATATATTAATCACTTGTGACTTCTGGTTTGGGGGGGTCGGGGTTCGTCTGGAGTACAGGAAAATCAAATGAAACTCATAAAGATGAAAGTTGTCTTGATTTCATTTGCTGATTTTAAACAGCAAATTGTTTCTTACCCATACTTGCATGATAATTGGTAAATGTACTGAAATGGGTTATTTGAGTTTCAATGGACTCTCTGGGCAATCACACAGTAACTGGAGTTCAGAATGTGCCCTATAGGTACGATTGCTAATCACATTGCTCAGATAATTTCTGTCTGGGAGAAACACATTGTATTTCGAAGCTGGCATCTTGCAACGAGGAGGCAGGGCTATCTTTAGCTGTGTCTGGTATGGGGTCCCCAAGCAGACAAGAGGCTGCAGCGCAGCTCTGAAAATATGAGCCATTGACTCAGCTGCAGGGAGCAAGAAATGGGAGTAAATTGTGTGAGATGAATGAGACTCAGTAGGTCTGTAGGCAGCATTACTCTGCAGATGAGAGTCACTTCATCAGACATTAGGCTTTGAATATTGCACTTTAATTTGGTTGAGTAGTGGCTCTCTGTTGCCCTCAGAGGGCAATTTATCCTATCCGATGCTAAGGACTTGCATTTTCAGAACACAAGTCATCTCCTTATCTGTGGATAACTCACCTTCTGCAGGTGCCTTTCAGAATGGATGGAGTCTGGCTTAGACTTGCACTCTGAACTCCCAGGTGATCACGGCCAGGATCAGAGGTGTTGTGCCAGGGGCTGAGTTTGATCCAAGAAGCTCCAGGGCAGAACGGTTTGTTTATAAGAAACTAAATCTGGAGTCTGTGCTGGTGCAGCTGAGAGCAGACCGTGCCCGTGGTCTGCAGATTACAACAGTGGGGGCACTTCAATGATTCTTTTTATCTCACATGTACAGAAAGCAAGGAAGAATTGTGTTAAATGAGTGAAAATAATGGAAGGGAGCTCAGGGACTAGTAGGGACTGGGAGTGTCCTGTGTGCTCAGAGTGGTATTATTGGTACCCGCAGCCCGTGGGCAGAGCTGCCCAGGTGGCACCGCTGGCAGAGGAGCGTCTGTCCTTTCGTCCTTCTAACCCAGCAAAACAGTGCTGTGTTTGAGCAGTTCTGCTGAAAATAAGGGAAAAAACAATCACTCAGCCACAGCTGGTGCCTCTCTCCTCCTCTCCCACATAGCTGCTGTTACCATGGCAGCAGTCATCACTGTTGGAGGATGCTCTGGAAGGCCTCCTTCTCCTCCTCCTCCTCCTTCTCCTCCTTGCCCGCTGTTCCCACTGCCCCAGGAGCATCAGGCTTCTCCCATGGAGGAGTCAGTGGCAGGTTCCTTCACTGCCTTCCCACTGCACTTGGGCTTCCCTCAGTGATGTGGTCATTTTGCTGACCATTGGCAGCACCACACAACAGCGACACAATGGCCTGCTCTGACTGCACCAGACTCAGAGTTACTTCCCAACCTCTTGGTCCAGTCCTGTGCATCTCATTGCTAGACACGTTCTTCCACTTGGCATGTGTAAGAGCATTTTGCAGGGTGACAGCATTTCTTTGACCCTTTCAGCTGCAGAGAACAAGTTTTCTATTCCTCTCAGTGTAACAATGTTGAAATCTGCCTGCCTTTGCCAATTTTTGTGCCTTCATCAGACAGTGGGAGTCAGTAAGGGTTGTACACTTAATTCTCCCACTTCTTCCTCAAGACCGCACTGACTGTTTCCTGTTTGAATTGCTAAGCTTCACTACTGAATTTGGGAGCCCTGACAACTCTCAAACACCAACAGGCACATATAGGAAATGTTTTGATGGGATCTTGTTTGCAGAATTCAGCATATGTGGGATGGATGGATGGATGGATGGATGGACGGACGGACAGACCTTGCGGACCAGCCAACCCATGCCATGCCCTGCTTGATGTTAAGCAAGGCAAAACAAAGTATGTTCAGGCTATTTCTGCAATTCACTTTCAAATTTTCTCACTTTTTTCCTAACTTCTTTTCGCTTCTTTTCTAACTAGCTGAAGGCCTGGAGCAGACCTAAGTATAAGTTTAAAGCAGGCTTATGGTTGTGGCTACCTGGGGCCTTGAGGGGTTGTTGTGGCAGGCAAACATCTTGGTGTAGGTATTGTCTTCTTGCTCCCTTATACTATGGGTGGTTCTCATGCATAGGAGATGAGAAAACAATGACCTCGAAGTCCTGGTGGCAGCTGTACAGCAGCAGATTTCTCCATACAGGAGAAATTCTCAGACTTCTTGTCTTTGTGTTCAAATGTATTTATTCTTTCTCTGCCCCATAGACATTTTCAGCTCTGATTGAAAGAGAACAATTATAGAAGTCGACATTATAAACTTTGATTTGGTTTAAAATAAAAAAATACTTTGAAAAATATTTTCCTGTTTGAATGCAGACTAAAGATAGACTGTCCATTCTCTGGGAAATTCAGACAAAAAAAACCCTCAAACAACTTATGAAATTCCCCTCAGCAGGGATTTTCTTAAAGGAAACAATTATAAAACTATCAAAAATGTCTCACTTCAAGGCTTTCAGAAGGAATCATCACTGGGGGAGTTCAAGCTCTGATATGCACGAGGCACCTCTTCCCCCGCTTCCTACTGTGGGACCCAGTTCAGCCCTGCGAGTCCTGGTTGATGACCTGTGGCCATAAGGGCTTTTGAGCTCATGGTCGCCATCTGGGAAACCTGAAGCTTTTTTAGCCCCCAGGATTTCGATGATTTCTAAGTTTAGCAGAAAGAGGAGGGGAGAGGGTAAGCTGGCAGGAAAGCAGACGGTGCTCTGCTGGAGCCCCTGCAAGGTGAGTGAAAATCACCATACCTTTTCCTGAATGGACAATTTTCAATGGAAAATTGTTTCTGTTGGAATTTTTCTGCCCAGGTCTTCCCTGTGGGCTTTCAGTCCTGATTCTCCATGCCCCTACCCTTTCCTGCAGGCTTGGTGTTCTGCCCAGCCTGCAAGTCCCATGGACAGCAAGGTCTCCTGTCTGGTGGAACCACTTCATCGCAGAAGTCCAGGAGGTGATCTTTCAGGCAGAAATGGGGCGAGCAGCTGAGAGCTTTCTAATGGGAAGTGGGAGCCTGGGCTTATATGATACTCCTCCTGCAGCACCAAGGAGTCACTGCACCAGCATTTCCAGCTAAAATAATTTTGGGTACTGGACAGGGATGTTGCTCAAAGGTTCTATTTTTGAATGGCAAAAATTTGTCAGTTCTGGAGTAATTGGTGGGGGTTTTTCCCGAATCTGTCTTTTTCTCAAGGAAAGGAAGTTATTTTTCATGGAGCAGAGAACTGGACTGCCAAAAAGAAAACCAAAATTTTTTGATTAAAATTTGGTTAAAAATGACCATGTGGAGGTGGACTGGATAAATCTTTTAGAAAACAGAGAGTGAATCTTTAAAAAAACTATTGTGTTTGCCGCAGCCAAGGTTGTATCTCAATAATATTGTCTTGCATTGAGGCTTAATAAGATTTAGATGTTATCTGTACTAGGATTTCTGCTGCCAGCTTCAAACTGAAATAAACCATATTGGTGCAAGCCATGCTTAGCATTAACACTTTTTTTTTTCGTACTGGGCACTCCATTAGTGCTGCTACATCAATTTAGTAAAGAATGCACTGCAAGCAAGTAGTCATTTAATAGGAAACCCAGAAATATTCAGAGATGACTTAAGCCAGAAACTTTTATTGCTGCTGCTGACAGTGTTATCTTTAAAAGGAAAGAGACACCGCGTAATGAAATGTCTGTGATCACTTAGTGTTGTGCTGCAGTTCTCATGACAGGGTTTGAGCCCTGCTGTTGTCCAGAAAGTCTCCTGGCAGCTCCAGTCTATGTTATTCCACATATCATGCTGTTAGGGAGCAGTTTTACCCCAGAAATGGAAGGGGTGATAGTGGCCCAAATGATGCTGATACGTCTCATGCTTCTGTCAGGCAGGAGCAATTGGTTGATTCTTGAAGGAATTATTGTGAATGTTTCTAAAGTACTCTGTGTTCTGTGGATGGGCGGTGTTGGAAAGCATTCTTAAAACTAGTAAGTGTTAAAGTATGTGTTTCTCATGTCAACATGACACCGACGTTATCGTGGTGTGCTTGAGAAAAATCAGCAGCAAAATATTCTGATCCTGGGAACTGTTAACCTACATGTCAGGCTAGATATAAACTAAATTCATCGATCATACAAATTAGCCATTTTATGAATAATATTAAAATGAGTGTGATATTAGCCAAATTAAAGAATAATTCATTTCAAGTGATATTTATATTTCTGAAGCAGAAGTGCTAGTGACATTATCTTTATATTAGAACATTTCCTGTAGTACTTCTGCTCTGCATGGGAAAAAAGGGGGAAGTAGTCCAGCGTATAGTTAAGGAATAGTTAAGAAATTTCCTGCTCCTTTATCAGCCATCTTGAAGTGCAAATTTAGATCTGTCTGGGGGAAAAGACTGGAACAGGTCAGATCAGCTGATAATCAATAAAAAGGAAAAGACTTTTAGTAGCCTAGCAAAAAGCATAATAATCACCTCAAAGGAAAGAAACCTACTGATAAACTCATAGCTTCCACAAGTGTGGAAGCAGAGGAGGTCTCAGAAGAATTACCCAGGGGTGAAGGAAATAAGTATATGAGGTATTAACATTAAGCGTTCTCTTCTGAATCAGTCTTCCAAGCAGTTACATTTTAAAATAATAATTGAAAAAACATGGCTCAAAAAAATTTAGCCCTCCTGCTTGTGAACACAATTTTAAGAGCTCACTGAATTGTTTGCTTAACTTTGTTGTATTAATTGGTTGCTAATAGATAATAATTTGCTAATAGATAATAATTTGGTTGCTAACCCAAATAACAAGCCACTTGATGAGAATAAAGAATAATTTCAGACCTGTAAACCATTAGACATCATTTAGTCCCTAAGATCAAGTCAGTCTAGGCAGGTTACACTGGAGTATTGAACATTCAGGTGTTGGAGACCAAAGCCTGGGCTGCAGGTAATAACGTTACTCTGCAAAATAAGTAAGCCTTTTGCAGGAAGCCAGTCAGATATCTTGGAAGGAGCAATGGTGATGGGGTGGGAGATCAGGCAGGGGAGGGAAAAATGGGAGTTAGTACAAATGTTTAATTTTGCACCTGAAATGTCTCACTCTGAGACAACACTGGACATGGCAAAAGTTCTGTTCTGAGCCCCTGAACTGTGATTTAGGTTTTAGACATTACCATTAATTATTCAAACTCAGAAGGCTGCAAAAACATCTTGATTCATTGGCAAACTGACAAACATATGGTGTGTTTTGCAATCCTCTAGGTTTCTGTTCAGAGGAGGAGAACATTAATTGCATACAAATTCTACTGGGAGTTCTGAAACCAGCCGTCGTTAACATTGTTAGACGTCGTATCTGGGAAGCTCAGTGCATTTTAAAATCTGAGTTAAAAATTTAGAGCTTTCATAAAACTTTTGAGAAGGAAAGTACTGAAGTGTAATAAACTCAAAGAAGAGCATAAAAGTATCTGGTGCCCTTTGGTATCTGGTGTTGGTGTATCAACAGCTTTGCTTGTTGATTGATAGTCTGGATGGTAGGTTAATATTTGTCTTGGTAGGTTAATATTTGTCAGTACTTGGAAACTGGCATCAGAATCTGTTCTTTGTTGCCTGTGGCCTCCTACCAATTCTGCTTTGGCTATTTGATTGCCAGTTTGACATCTGAAATCTTATGAATGTCAAAACTTCAAGTCTAGATTCACTGAACACAGAGTTTAATCAACATTGGCAATGGGCCTTAGATGAAGGAGGTTGTGCTGTGATTATTGACACAACCCAGAAAGCCTCACCAGAGAAAGCTGCCACACATCATGTAGAAAATAAATTACTCTCTTTTCCATCTTGGTTGTGGTATGGCAGTTGTTCTTCACCTGATGAAGCAGCATGCTGTCCAGCCCCCTCTCTGGCTGAGGATGTGTACATAGATATGGCACCACAGGTAGACATGGAGGGACAAGATCATATGGACTGTTTTGACCAAGGGCCGTAGGATCATCATGGCTGGTGACCTATACCGCAAGTTTGTTGCACTTGCATCAAGAAGCTAGTAGAGCACTTGCCACAGGCCATAACTTGCAGGACAGTTACTCTGTTGCAGCATGACTTCAAAATCTGGAGTGATGGGAGTTGTGATGTCAGTGACTGAAAGGAAGGTCCGGCTGAGTGGCCCCTGAGCTTGTCCTGTAGCCCCAGCACGCACGGCCCAGACTAGCTCTACATAGGAAGTCTCTGGGACACAGTGCAGAAAAGTCCAGGGCCGTGCTGTGACACAAAGGACTTGTCCCATTCACCAGGTCATTCCCCCACATCTGTTTGTGTTATAACTTTCCCATTTTTAAATGCCTTCAGTGACTCCTTTCTTTCAGGAGCGTTAAACTCCTCATCGTTTAGTAACTTGTGCATCGCCCTAATGATTTCCCTGCTAAGGGCTATCGCTGCTCTATTCAAGCCTCATATTTCAGTGCCAGTGGTCAAACTCCAGAAGCTAAGCAAGTCTCATTGTACTTATGTGCGTGCCCTCGAGAACACTCTTCTGCATCAGTCTTTGAAGTTGCAACTGCTGGGTAGATTTCCTTGCTTTCATCTTCCATCTCATATTCTTTACGTGTGTAAAATAGTTTAAAACTGAGCCCCAGTGTGCTTATAAAATGCCAGGTCATTGACAATAGTGGCACTCATTTGCTGTGGTCAATTTAGTACTAATAAGCTGAAACTGTTCTGCGGGGATTCTTCTACATGGAACATAAACTCCTTTTCCCTCACTTAAGAACACTTTCCTATAAAATGATTGCAAACTAATAGTTTTCCTCCTCATTTTAGTAACCAGTCTCAGTCTACATTAGTGCTATTTCCCCCAGCAGCTTTCTCTATATGCTCTATTTCAAGGCACCGAATCAATGATTACATGGTATGCAGTCCATTGCACTGTCCATCCTGGGAACCCAGCAGGTAATACAGCCCCTAATAACCTAGTGCCACAGTAAAAGTAGAATTTACTGCAATAGGCTAAATTCAATGCTCAGACTCTTTTGGGTTTTAGTTTTCTTTCTTTTCATCCAGATATCTTAAAGCAGGTGGGACATCTTCTCAGATGCCTCTCAGAAATGCTGAGTCTGCACATGGGTTTCCTGACCCTCTGCAAATGCAATGGCAGCAGTGAAAAGGAGGTTTCACACTCTCCTAAAGTCATTATTCACTCAGCTCTGAAGACTGCACTCTGCATACATTAATCACACTGGTCACTGCATCTCTTTTCCTTTTTGCCTTGTCCTGTCCTTATATCCAGTTGATTTCCCAAATTCATGCTCCTTTTGCTCTTCTCTCCTTTGGTTCCTGTGGTTCTGATGCTTCATATTGTAGTAAATCATTCTTCCATCCGCATTACTCAGAATCTCTTTCAAGAATGCCCTTATTCCTACACTGATTTGCTGAAATCTGTAATAAAATATTCTAAACAGAACTGTAAACAAAACCCAGACACATATAAATGAATGCAATTCACTCCCTATCTCATTCTGGCGCTCTGCACAAGGCATTACTTCTCTGAGCAAGTCATGGCCGCTACAACTTCATATATACTGTTGATACTATATGTATTTTCACCAACTGCTGATCAGATGTCCCTGAACATATATTGTGTATATGTGAAGTCACAGCTCAATGGGACTAGAAACTCTGGTTTAGTGGAATTATTATTAATAATCCAGTGTAAAGCTTTCCAGCAATGAAGTTACCTTGTCTGATCTCTCTTTTACAGTATAAGTGGGGTCTTTGTCTACTTATACTCCAGGAAGAGAACTATATCATTCTCTGATAAAATGACTCTTGTAATTTTATCCCCAATAAATTGACTGTGTGACATCATTAACTTCCCGCACATTCTGTGTGGCCATAAATAACCATCACTTCCACATGTAAAATGGAGAAAGCACTGTCTTTCTGGGTGGCTATGCATTGCTATGAATTAAAAAAAAAAAAACTTATTAATTTTATATTAATTAAACTAGTATTTTAACAATAACATCATTGTCCTTATGTTTTCCTCTGCAGTAATCAGATTCCTTCATTGTGATAAACTGCCCGGCCTTCGGCCTCGTAGCTTACCCACTTGGGAATTGAATTATTGCTTCATAAAACAGAGGGTTGATTATATAATCACTTAATTAAATGTTGTACTCAGTCATTGCCAAGCTATTCCTGAAATGCATTTGGCATCTGTACTCACTAGGCAAATTTAAACATTGGAAGAGTTATTTTGTTCAGATGTGCTTCTTTAAAGGTTATTATTTCCAGTGTTCCTTTGTCTGTGTGGTCTGGTTGTTTTCCATGTGTCAAGCTCACTCTTAATCACAAAGGAGATGAAATGCTCTTTGTGTTCCTGTCTGACTTGCAGATTGCAGTCAGATTCTTGCTGCTATCATTTTGGAAGCCTTTTTCTTGCTTCTGTTTGCAAAAGCACCCAGAGGTAAAGAGCCTGCAGTCACCTATTCGGCAACTCGGTTCTGAGCAGATATTCAGGACCTCATCAGCAACCACTGAAATTACTGTAATGAGCTGTGCATCGGACTTTGGAAAGGAAAAAGCCAGCAATTTAGCCACAGTCCCGGGGGAACTCCCCCTGCAGACGAGCACCAGAGAGATGCCAGGGGGCTGCGCCGGAGACAAACCCTTCGGTTCTGCTGCACCCAGCCAGCACCCAGACCTGGCTCTGTGTGTGACTTTCCAGTTCCTAAGGGAGAAATAGCAATGCTAGCATGCTTTCTCAGAGTACCGTCCAGCTGCAGGTCCCAAGACCACAGGGGACGTCACATATCCCCTCATGAGCTCCTGCAGCCATGCCCAGAGCTTCACACTGACAGGCTACGTGGTTTCACCCTTCAGGGACTCAGTGACAGGGAGGGTAAGTAAAACACTGGCCATGAAGCTACACTTCTAAATTACATGAACACACACAGACTAAGAAGTGAAAGGCAGATTTGTGAGGACAAAAAACTGAACATACTTGCATATGAAACTTCTCAGTTTCCTTGCTTTACCTGTCTCTGCTTCAGTATTTCCATCTTCCTGTCGCTGCCTTCACCAGACTCAAGAATTGCTCCTTACATTTAAACACGGTTTTGTCACTGGCTAGCGTGACTGTATGCCCTGGCCATACGGTACAGATACATGACTCTACCAGAGCAGGACAGTGGGCAAGGAGAGCCATCAGCAATCAATACTTCTTGCAGGGAAGTCTCATAGTCTTGGCAGGATCAGTTCAGTTGTTCATTTTCCCTAAGGCCTATCCCTAAACACAGCTGTCAGTTCTTTCTCTCTTATCGGGAGAGAGAAGATGCTCAACTTGTCAAAGTTCATAAGACTTTCTGCTCTGTCCTTTTCCAGCTTGGATTTTGCTCTATGTTGCCTATGGGTTGAGTGGCACAAACCAGGGAATCTTACCTCTTGTCTTCATCACTATCCCAATTTTTGTATATAACTCCAGGGTCTGACTCAGTCTCCTGCTAGCTTTAATAGGACTCTTTCCATTAGCATCCAGGGGAGCAAGATCCAATCAGTGCAAGAAAATAGGGCAGAAAGCACAGGCTGACTTCATTTGTTTTGCTGATATAAAAAAGTGAATGCAAGAGCCTTTGGTCTCTGTTCCCATCCATCTCAGAAACAGGGATACCTAGGACAGGAAAGCAATAATATAGTTTATTCTGAAACAAAACAATAATTTCTTTGCACATGTTAGTTTTACTCAACAATAGGCAGATACAGTCACTGAAACAGCACGATTGCATTGCTGAATTAGACTCAGTATTCTTCTCTGTATTTCTTAATTTAAAGAATTTCTCTAGATTGCAAGACTCTGTGACCAACAGGAAAAACTCCCTTTTCATTCATCTGAATCAGCTGTGTTTTGGCTAAGCATTGTATATTTTCAAATATATTTTCCCCTTGATCTTGTTTAATTATTTCCACAGAATTAACTACTTTCCATTATGTGTCACTTTCCTCTGCAGGAAGCTCTACACTGGGTAGTATGTCTTCTCTTATTATGCATTTGCTTGGAATATAAATTGCTTTTCAATCAGATCTTTGCATTTCTAACAACATCTTCTGTATTGCAGCAGGTGCTTTCCCTAGCGGTTACTTATATGGACTCTAATGGCATGTCATCTGTCTATGCAGCCACTTCACTGCCAAATATGTAATAGAGGAATTTTCTACTAGCAGAAGCTTCTGGCAGTTTTGGTTCTTTAAAGGCTGAGACTTTTTATGTATTTTTACATAGCTCATTTCACTGGGCTTAAATAAACTAAATTAGGAAGGTTTAAAAAGTCCTTCTGGAAGCCCGATCTCATCTCAACTCAGGCCTCTTGCTTTGCTTCAACTTGACTTCATGAGAGGGTTAAGAACTGAGGGTGTTCTTTTGTCCTATTTTTTAAACTGATACATTGAGAGGCAGGAGATTAAAATCAAATAAAATAACTACTTTTTCACACAACAAATAGTTAAAGTATGAAACCCTCAACTATGGGCTGTTGTGGAGGCCAGGAATATAGACAGGTTCAAAACAGAACTAAGCAGATGTCTGAAGAATAGACCTGGTGGTGGCTTTTAAATACAGGTGATGTAGGTGCAGCCTCAATATAACCCAGGATCCTTGAGGATGCTGACTCAATTTAACCCAGGGATAGGGACCAGTCTGAGAAAACCAATGACTAGAGAAAATGCATAGGGAAGTATACAGAAGCACATATGATGGGTACTTCCTGGACTCCAGGTTTTTGTTCTGCCAAAAAAAAGCTGCTACCTTGGTGGAGCAAGCATGGCTGTTGAATGAAGGCAAGGGCCTGCTCTCCTCCAACCAAAACCAGGTGCAGTACTGCGGGCATTGCTACCCAAGAGGAATGAATAGTGCGTATGCTGTTGGAACGCTTCTTTCTCTCATTGACTTGAGTTTCATTGATTTTAGGACATAAACTTATTGGTCCTTCAGTTAATCAAAGCAGTGAGATGATCATTGCAGCAATGCTGAGGTCATGGACTCTGCAACAGTTTATTTGTTGGCAATGGGACAACTCATGGTCTGCAGAGTAAAATCCATTTCCACACCAGCAAACAAAGGTCCACAATTCCTTGAAACTCCAAAGTGATCTTGTTAAGAAAAATGTTGGGTTTTGTACAGTTTCTATAAATGAGGAGATTACTTTTCTTTCCATTGGGATTGCTTGCTTCTCATCCTGAAGAGTCCCAACAAAAAAAGAAAGCACAGGTTTCTAGGGAGGATGGGAGTAAGGCTGGAGGAGGAACAGAAAAACAAAACAACAGAACTTTGAGTGCCTATATGCTTCTATAACACCTCCTGTATAAGAAAGGGAGTGAGAGAGTCCCTTTTGTTTGTGGCATAATGTCAGCAGTGACTATTGCCCTCTCTCTCTCTTGACTCTGATGCCAAATCTCCTGATACGCCCAGTAAAACACTTATAAAATAGATTTGGGCTCTACATGGGATTTTAGCTGCTGCAGGTAAGTTCATAAACAGGAAAAACAAATGCCAGTTCTCTGTAGCACTAAGTATGTTCTTTTTAAGCCACATGTGATAGAGGAATAAACATTTTCTATGTACAGTGGGACTTAAAACTACAACTGCTGGGGAAAAAAAAAACCCTCAGTCCATCCAGGGCACCACCATCTCTTTCTCTCTCTCCCTGTATAGCCCCCAGAGGTCTGAGGCTGCTCATACACATTTTATCCTTCCGAGGCTGGTGGCTGCTTGTGACCTGTTGTACGTCAGTCCCCGGTGCAGCGGTGCCCACGCTGATCAAAGGGCAGGCAGGACTGAGAAAAGCCGCTTAGCCCTAAATTGTGCAGGGGGTGATAGCAGGACCGCAGGGAGGTGGCAGAGGGGATGCCATTGCCGCTTGGACTTGCCTTGCTCTCCCGCAGGGAGCCCTGGGGAAAGCAGTGACAGCAGCAGCCCTTGGAGCTCCCAAAACACCTCCGAAAAGTTCGTGTCTTCACTCACTTTGCCCACCTGCATTAAATCGTGTGTGTGTGTGGATTCACAGTTCATATCAACTAATTCATAGCTAATGGATTCAGGGAAATAGGGAAGGATGTGAAAAAATAAAGGCTTTGGGGCATAATATGAATGCCAGCTACACTAACATGGGAGCAACTGGGAAAAGCCACACCATGGGCAAGGTTTGGGTTTGGTTATACTCTTCTGCTGCCAGGCTGATTTCAGCTGGGTTGACTTTCCTACTGCTTGAAATTTATGCTCACATACTGGATTTTCACTTGAAACCAGGGTGTAAGGAGCTAGAGCCGAGCCTCTTAGCAATAAAACAAGAGACAGATATGAGGCACTGACTTTATTAGACTTTTGTGCTCTGGATCTGCCTTTTTTCATACCCGTATATTTCAGGAATAACTCTGCTTGATCTTAACAGAATTAACAGAATATGTCTCAGAAGAAGATTTTAGAGTAACTCCTTTCTTCTGCTGTTATCTCTTGGGATAGTGACTTCTAAAGATTTTAATGAGCTGTAACACAACAGAGCACGATGGGACACTTGTGAAACAAAGATTCCTTTTAGAGATAGAAGTTCTTGCTGGCTGGCCCACAAGGACAAGCTGAATGTTATCGCTTACCTGCATTTACAGCTTTAACTTATAATGACTGTTATTTCATATATGTGGTCTTACCTATATAAAAAAAAATTAAAATCGAAGCCAAACAAAAACCATATATACAATCCAGTGTAACAGAGGAAGAAAGGCAATTCTAAAAAACCCCAGGTGGTGGAGCTACTTCATTGCCGGTGACAGTACAGCGCTGGGCAAGTTTTGCTTCACAAGCTCTGCAGAAAAGAATCAGCAGCAGCATAGAAAATAGTCCCCAAATGCCTCTGCCATCACATCCCAGATCTCGTCGTTCCTGACTGAAGAGTATAAATCAGTGTGCCTAACTTTCTGCAAGTCTTTCCCAGGCAAAAGTTTTGACTCTTCAGTGTATGTTCTCTCTCCCTTCCAGAAAAAATACTACTTGCCTCTTCTTTTAGTAGTAGCTCTTTAATGAACTATATCCAGTACACAGTGGTAAGCAATTTATTAAATATTCTGTAATGACAACATAGATACTGCATCAGTACTTTACACAATAGCAGGTTTTCTTTTTTTTTTTTATGCAAAGAGGATGCTATACGTCGGCTCTTTTTTTTTTTTAATACAGAAGTGCTAAGATCCATGAAAGTATATATTGAAATATGTTTTTAAATGCACCATATCAGGATGTTTTTGAAGGGAAATATTTCCTTGGGGTAATTTTATTTCCGACTGCAATTCAGGAAACAAAGATAAGAAAATGGCTAGTTGGCTACTGTCACTGTGAATTCCCTCAGTTTTAGTCTTAAAAAGCCCAGCTACCAGTGTCTGCTTGTAAATGCACAGCACACACACCACTGTGAGCTACAGACTCTGCTCCCAACGTGGCAAGTTAACTGCAGATGTTCCTAGTGAACCAAAAAGAGAGTAAATCCTTAAGACAACACGGGTCGAGGCAGGCTCTCCACATGGTCCAAAGGTCCTGCTTAGCTGGGCATAGGCTTTTTAGTAGGTGCTGCGCTTTAAACACTTGCAAAGCAAACAGAGGAGCAAACCCAACTTTTATTAGGGCTGAGTGGTGAGCAAGAACCTGACAGCACACAGGTCTCCCGCTGCCGGTGTACCAGCACACCCAAAACCCCGCTGTCCTGCCAGCAAGGGTCATACCAGCTGCCCACTGGGGCTGGTGGCAACATTGCTGGGGTGACTTGGAAAGTTGGGCCATTTTCCCTTCCTCAGTGACCTGTCGGGAAGGTCCTCTCCTGCTCATTGAGAGCAGAGGACGGGTAGCCATCTGTCCAGCCGCTGTCCCTCCACCCCTATCTCAGGAGGCACGTCCTTTGGGGTCAGATGGGGTGGAGGCAAACACCATGTCATGGGGTTTTCCAGAGGACCAGCTGAGATATCGCATCACTGTGGCAGCTCCCCAGGGTCAGCAGGAAAGCTCGGGGTACCTGCCGACTTCGTCTTTAGCTGTTATTAGGATTTATATAGTCATTTAAGGGATGGGCCCAGCTGGTTCTGGGGATTGGATATGGGATGTGAGCTTTTCATCTCCAGGTCACCTCACAGCTGTTGGATGGGCCTGTGGCGTGTGTGACATGAGTGATGGACTGAGGAGGGGACATGGGTCTACATTACACGCATGCGTACATACCCATAAACACCCGTGCAATTAGCACTAATTGGCGCTCCCATCGGAAACCACCGCTGAGCAGCCTGGACCGAGCGGCTGTATAGTCAATCCCAAACTGCTGTACATCTCTCTTAATAAAACTTGTGTATTTGGCTTGAAAAATCCATTTTGGAGCTCTTGTACTGAAAAGGTTAAGCCTGCCCTGGAGCCAATTTCATGTCTTCCTTTAGTATCAACATTTGGAGAATCAAATAATTGGGCAAAGGAGGACTGGGTAATTTCCAGTGAGTTGATAGGATAGATGATCTGAAAGCCGTCTACATGCCCCTCAGGCTTCCTGTCATGTGTATAAAAATGAAAAGATATTAGTGCCAATTAAAAAAAAACCCACAAAGAAATAAGCAAAAAACCCCAAGCAAGCTACCGTCATCTTGTGGTAGACATCTGGGGACACAGAGGATAAACTTTAAAAATGCCATCCCTTAAAGTGGCTTTTCTATACTTATTTCTAGACTGTATTTTTCCACAGCCTGATGAAGCAGCGAAAGCCATCAGGCTGTTTTCTTTCCACCTTAAATCTCATGAGCCCACCAGCTGGTCAAACAGAAACATCTCCTGCCCAGCCCTGGCCTCAGCTGGGCTCTGCAGCTCCTCTCTGCTCATGTTCCCGGAGCTGCTCTGGTCCATTCAGCCCAGAAAAGCATCTTTCATTTCAAAGGCATCATGGCCAATTTGTAAACATTTTGCTGTTGCTCAGGGTCAGGAGAAATCAGGTCTTGCAATCTTCTGCTCAGCACAACAGGCACTCTGCCCCGCTCTCGCGATGAGTGCATTTTCTTGGGTGTTGCTTTGTTGACCAAACGTACCTGGTGCTCACCTGGAGCTGGAGCAAACACCCACCACTGTCCCTGTGACTCCCCGCCGGCTCTGGAGAGGCTTGGCCCCAACTCCCCTTGGAGAGAGGCAAAATGGATCTGATGCATGGAACTGCACCGGGCCGACTTCGGTGGTGCCTGGGTTCAAACCCTCCCACCTCTTGTTGGGTTTGTTGTGTCCTGTACAGGAAGGACTGCATGAAATACAGACAGAGACAGCGGCATTGGTGGATAGATTACCCGTTGGGGATTTCTGAGTCCTGTGTTTTATCTGCTGACCCTCTGGCACCTGACAGCACCCCTCGGTCAGGTCACTTCATTTTGCGGCGCCTTTAGTCCCCCTCCTATTTCATACCGATGTCGGTCTAGCAGCGCATAGCCTTTTGCTGCTAAAGCGCCTGACACAACTGCACGCCAGTATCAGGGGAGCTTCTGGCTACTACTTTTACGTATACATTTTTTTTATATTTATTATTATTGCATTTGATATCATTTCAGTTTCCATTATGTTACTTTTCAAAGAAAATTGAAATATATTTGAAATTAATACCATTAGTACCAGCAACTAACAATCCTATACAATGTTGCATACGGATGTAGTTATGAAATTTCCTTAGTTCATGTAAGGTGAAGGTTAATTTTAGAATGCAGTCAGAGTACCAGAGCCATTAAAATAATATGGAAAAATGTTACCAGATGAGAAATTGTTCAAAATAAATTAAACCCATGATTTCAGTCATGTCTTTCTGGACCACTTTGATACTAGGCTATATTTTTTTTGCCTGTATTCCTGCCAGAGATTTTCATAGCAATCATGCTAATTTCCAAGGAAATCATTCCTTCTTAGGTTAGCAATAAGAATTCTTTCTCAAGGTATGTGAAGGTACTTTGCAAAAGCAAAATATATCTGATCCTCTGAAAAAAAAAACCCAAACCAATCTTCAGTTTTACTTTTGTGTTGGTGTAACTACTGATAATCCACTATATTATAACTTTAGTACAAACACAGTATGCTACATTATTTTGACATTTCTGGATGTGTTTCTTCATTCCCTTCTGAGCTTTATTATGCCACTGTCAAAATAACTACTGGTAGGAAATTTTATGACTTGTGTGGCAAAGGATGCGGTGCCACAAAGATGAACAAAGAATGGGTCAGCTACAATATAATCCATCTTCCCCCCTCCGGACTGCACTCCGCCTTCCTCCTCTCCTTGGTGAACTTCGAGGCTCTGCCACAGAGCAGAACGCTACTGCAAGACTCGGGATCGCATTAATACTGTGCCGGAAACCTTCCCACACCGTTCATCCTTGTGAGGATACTCCTGGTGCGACTGTCATTTGCCGACTCTGATTTAGCACGGTCAGTGTATAGGAAATTGTGAAAAATAAAGCTGGCTTTATGTGAAAAATAAAGCTAGCTTTTTGTTCTACTTTTGTTTTTCAAGAGTGCTCCAACTAATTTAAAAAGGATGGGTAAAAGCTTTTTGAAACCAGGCTCATCTGCCCGCATGTCCTTGTTACTGAGAGACAAAGAAAAGGTTATTTTTTATCACCTCTATAGAAATTATTATCATCCCATATTTTTCTGCAATATTAAGCATGTTTGTTAAACAGTACCCACTGCAAAACCTTGTCTCAGGACACAGTTTTTATTCTAGTACAGACCCCAGGCACTTTGCCTAAGCAAGGCAGATTTTCATCTCTCGAAGTCTTCCCTTGCCTCCCCTGAGCAGCTGCAGCATCGACAACCTCCTAAAAGAGACTCTGCCTTTCCTTAAATCCCCTCCTGGAGCACAGTCTGGAGGGGCAGCCACCTTTCCCAGCTGCTTCAGCCTCTCACAGAGGGTAGGGAATGTTTTACGAGGTAAGACATAAAGAAAAGCAAAAGCTGATGGTGTAAGACACACAAACACAGGCTCATGTCATGAGATGTAAGGTGGGATACTCTGCATGACAATTTTTAATGTATTTGTCATCTTGAATTGAAAGTACTTTAAATACAGCGGTATAGAAAAGCCTTGTCAAGCATTGGCCAAGGACATTCCTGCAAAGCTTCAGCTGGTAAGAAATACTTTTAAGTAGTCAGCAAAAAGTACCTGAGTCCCGTAATACTTTCGTGCCTCTCCCCATTTTATATATATATCAACAAACAGCCTGTGTGGGAAAGCCAACCAAGTATATCCATGGAATAATTATAGTCACATTAACCATCATCAGCGAACGTGCGCAAATGCGAGCAGCTAACTGAAACCTGCCCCTTAATGCTCGCTTAGAGTCACCAGGATGATGTCGTTTTGCATCCTACAGAGGACAGTTCAGCAAAGCAGAAAGGACTTGACTCTCCTCCGTTTTCCAGCCATAGACAGGTTTTGACCGTGGAATTAACTAGTTCATTTTCTCTATTTTCTCCTCACTGTGCTCTGCCAAAATGCAATTAGACAAAGACACTGCAAACAGAGCCTGTTCCCTGCCAGAGGGCACTTCTGAGGAGACACACAGCATATATTGAGGTTGCTTCAGGAGTTAAGACTCAAGCAATGATTTAAAGGGAAACATCTTGCATTAAGAAATGTTATGTACTGCTTTGAATCCATCATTTTGCATGCGCTCACTTATTCCCCATGTGGCTTGAGCTTTGGCAGTTATTGCCTGCATTATTTTATCGAATTAAATTTGATCAGGGGGAGGAAAGTGAGGATGGGGATGCAAGAAGATTACAAGTCCTTGTTCTCCCCTTTTACTCTCCCATAGCTTTTTGGCTGCAATGCCATCATTCCCGACTCAGGCAAAGCCCATCCCACTGTCTTTTGCCCGAGGCCCTGATTTTTGCAGCGGCTCAAGGGCTGGTGTTCCCGGGAAGGCGGGTGGGAGCCGTGCAGGCAGCAGCTGCAGGAGTGAACTCTAGAGCAGGCGGTGGGGATCTGGTCACTCCCATCCTCAGGCGCTGGGGGTAACCTTCCCGGTGACGGATGATGGAAAACAAAGAGCTGTCACTGGGTGAACGGGATGTGGCTAACTCTAAACGGTGTTACAGAGTTTCTGTGGTTTTCAGTAACAGCAACTTCAATAGGCTACTGAGACTGAGTCCTGAATAAAGTGTCAGGAAGATTGAAAATTAGGTTTTGTCTCAAAAGATGCAAAGAATTTGCTGAGCACATGAAACTCTTACTTTATTTCTGCAGAGTGCCAAAGAAATCCTCCAGGCTCAAGTTTCAAATTATACGAAATAACAATATTTGGTAAGTCAAAAATCCAGGTAGACAAATGGGAAACATAAAAAAAACCAAAACAAACCACACATTGGAACTAACCGTTCGATTCTTCACATGTATTATTGATTCTGTATACAAAAAGGATGGAAAATCCAATGTACAGCCAGGTCTCAAGGACATCAGACACTGGACCAGCAGTGGCAGTAAAGACCAGCTCCCATACAAATCAGATCTTGCACTGAGCTGGGAGAGATGATGGAGAATGGTATTCACTACATTGTAATACCATTGGATTTTCTTACAAATCATATTCACTTTGGCTTGCACTGTCATGAAAAAGTATGTTAGCAGAAATACAAAGCTCAGTAAAACAAATACAAAGTGGGAGTTTAAGGATTAACAAGACAATTATTTCGTTTGGAGACAGTTGAGAAAGAACAAGGAAGACAGAGAAGACTGGGTCAAGGACCACCAAGTTTTCCTCTTTTTACTGAGGGTTTCTAGTTTAGCATTCATATGCCTTATTGTAAACACAAATAATTTACATTTCCTAGTAGCGCAAAATCAAGCACATATTCAATTACATTAGATCATTAATATTTAAAAGTACTGACCCAGTTTGCACTTATACCAAAGAAAATCTGAACTAATACTTCAGAAATGTGAAAGGAAATCCAAACTTGATATATTTAACTTATGAGGCTTTCTAATAACAGATGACCTGATGCAAAGAGCTTAAGAAATTTTATTATTAAATATGTATACAAAAATTAAAAAGTATATGCAGTTACTCTATCCAGGCTATAAGTTCATGATGAAGAGGAAATCTTTATTTTCAGTGTACAGATCAATTGCTAGCTGCGCACATTCCGGTAGAAATATATTATTGCAAATTGCTCAGTGAAAAGCTTATAGGAATTGTGAAGAATTTAAAAAGAATGAAACTCAATGCTAATGAAGTCTGTCTTACTCATCTGCTTATAAAAGCTACAGAACGTAATAGGGAATAGTCTCTCTATGACTCTTCTGGATCTAGAACTGCATGGTCAGATTGTAATTCATGATTAAATTTCATCCAGTTGCTCAAAAGCCTTTAGAAGAGGTTGAAGATTTTATTAAATTCCAGACGATTTAGCCGTAAGAGAAAATGGAATTGCATAGTATACAGTCTAGTACTCTTACATATATTGTAATTACCTTTCCACTGCTGATGGCATCTTCGGTCTCCCAACCCTCGGACATATTTAGCACTTCATTTTCAACCATCCCAAGCTCTGTTCCTAATAAGCAAGTTCAACAGTATCTGTGCATGTGGATTAGAAAGACTGAATTTCTCCTCTAACACCCAGGGCAATGCCCATCAAAGAAAGCAGAGGGATGCCCACTGATTTGATGGGGAACTGAATCAGGTGCAAATCAGGATAAAACCAGTGCAAGTGAAAGAGTTTTGCAGCCTCAGAGGTATCGAAGCACTTGGAGCTGCAGGAACTATATGAGTGCCTGACTCCTTTTCTGAATAGGCATTTTAGACCCAGGTCCTAAGCAGTATTTAAGCTCCCAAAGTATTTTGAGTATCTGGAACCTTTCTGGAGGTGGAGGAGTTGCCCACAGGGTAAAATGCTACTCACTATCCCAGATGCAATTCTCTCCCTGCTTATGGGTTATCCTCTAGCATTCAGGAAGGTGGCAGGTCCTTCCCAAATGAAGGTGATTTAACATATAGCTAGAAAACATAAATCCTGGCTATTCTTTCCTCTCTTCAGCATGGCCCTGCCCAAGCTTACTTCTCAAAGAAACTGTAAGTACACCATGACACATCTTATTCATACAATGTCTTAGCTCATCTGCACAATAACTTGATATTAATACTTTCACACTTTTCTATAATTAACTGGAGGCTGGTTCTCTGTGTTTTAATATTCCTTGAAAATATGCATGGCTAGAGCTGTGTGGGATACAGTTTTGCTTCTGTCCTAACACTGGGACAGTCTAATGGTTACACAAATAATTACATTGGACCTGCTGCGTGGCTTTAATTAGAATGAGAATTGTATAAATCAGAAATGAGAGCAGATGGAAAGTATGACTCAGCTCCTCTCTGCTCCACTCCACTCCCACCACATCTCTGAATTACTGTTTTCCCCTAGAAGTGCTTTTGATCTGAAGTGCATCTGCAAAGACAGGACAGAAGTTTTGATTAATATTCCTTCCCCTGTGAGCAGAGGTCTCTAAGCAGAGACTTTCCATCAGGGATGACGTGGGCAGAGTCAATAGCAGATCAGAGCATGGGAGATTTTTTCACAGATGTGGTTGCATGTGGGTTCCTCACCATCCTCCCATGGCCATATTCTGCTCTCTGTCCCTTCAGGAGAGATCTACAGAACTTATTTGTGAACCACAGCAGTTTACATCTTTAAATAAGAACAGGTTAAGATCAATGTACACTCCGTTAGCAATATTTTCTTTGCATTGCACAAAGAGATGGACCCCGTTCCAACCCCAATGCTAGTCCTTCACCAGTTTCTGTCTCCAAAGACCATGGTATCAGTGAGGGGAAAAGCAGGCATTAGATTTGGTCACAGGCTTTAGATTTGGCCACAGCCTTGGCATTTCTTCGGACCTGCACAAGTACTGGACCCATTCTCTACAGCTGGCGGCAGAGCTTTACTGCCCAGCTAGCAAGAGGAGCCCCTCACTGCCCTGAAACTGGAAAGGGGCTCCTGTTCCAGCTGCCGTTGTCTCAGGTACCAGAGAAATACTAGTACAGAAGACTGGCTTCTGCTTTGGCAATGTGTCATTTAGCCTGGCACCCCAAATCCTAATCTGCTCCATGCAAGCCGAGGCCTGTTCAGTGAGGGACCAGATCTAACACCCCTGTCCTCCAGTTCAAAGCAAAATGCACATTCCCATGAAAATTGAGTGCTAAATTTGTATTCTCCCAGAATACAATGTCTCAGCCCAGGACAGAAGGGCTGTTTCCATCATGTAACAGATCCATACCTTCTTTTTCACTCTGCTCTGTGCCCATCCTGTTTATCTCTTCTGAACTGCATATTGTTTCCACTTTAACAGCTCTTGCCAGCTGTTTTCTTTTGGTACCTTTTATTGCAGATAGAATTTCAAGGGCTTCCAGGGGGAAGCTGCTGAAAGCACTGCAGCTCTCGGACTCACTTCAAAGCAACTTTCATCATTTTTCACGCGCTCTTTTTAGGACTCCTCTTCTGTTCTTTCCCCAAAACAGATTCTCTCAAAGATCACACTGGGAGATAGCACTATTTATGGCACTTCAGCGGGAGACTTCATGTTTTTTGTCTGATTTGGACATATCCACTGTCCTGTAAAGGTTAACAACAGAGAGGTTTCCTCCCCCTCTCACTTGTAGTTTGTTGTTGGTAAGTTTTTTTTTTCAGAGGAATGGGTGGGAGGGAAGGTTACTGCTGGAATTTAGCTGCCAGAAGCCTGAGGGTCAACTTTAATTTAGTTGAATCTCCCATCATTAAAAAGATTGTAGCTTCTGCACTGGACCAGGCAAACTCATCCGTGGGAGGCCCTGGCTTCACACCAGTGCTAATTGTGGCTGAATTATTCTTACAAGCTGGAAGGCATTGTTGCTGAACTTAAAGGAGAGATAGCCCATCAGTTTTGCAATTATCTCAGGCTGGAGAGCAAGAGGGAAAATAAAATTCCTGCCTAACCCATGCCCTGGACGACCAGCCTGCTGTCCTCTCAAGGCCAATGGGCTCAGGGCAGGGCTGCTACCCTGAAGAACTGGAGGCTGCATCCTGAAACGTGGTGGGGGAAAAAAGGACAGTAAGTCTTGAAAATAAAGGGTTGAATGACTATGTTGGATGGGAAAGGCCAGATTCAGCCATGACTTAAAGAGCTGTGACCTTGCAAATTCAGTGCAGATACTCTCCTCCAAAAGGGATCCTTTCAGGAAAACCAAATACAAATGAGGAAGTAGTTGGAAGAGCAGATTGTGGCACCACATACTCTTGTATGAATCTTCTTGAGTGGTATATCACAGTTTGAGCCACTCAAGTTTAAAAAAAAAAAAATAACAAAGAGGTTTGTCTATTTAAATCCTGGCTCTTATGCTTGACGAGTTTTCAAAACCCACTTGGATGCAGCCCTGACCAATCTGATCTAACTGTGAAGCTTGCCCTGCTTTGAACAGGAGGTTGGACTAGAGGATCTTCAGCAGCCCCTTTCAATCCAAGCTAATCTGTCATCCTGTGAGGACATCCATTTCCTAGAAACCCCATTTAAACCAATACAATTCTTTAAGAATAAATATGTTAAAAAGGATGAAGACTCATTTCTCCTGTTTTCTTTGTGGATGGGTATCTATTGCAAATCTGCCTTCCCTCTCCTCTCTAAACCACCTATAACAGCACTGAAACTCCAGTAGTATAAAAAAGAGGGAGACTAAGGCTGGCTTGGTGTGCTTGTGAGGGCTAGCACACCATAACCATGAGCACAATACAGAAGGTGGCAACAGCAATGAACAGTCAAAATTCTTAGCCCTCCTCTCCCATTGTGCATCCAGAATTTATTAAGAAGTCATTAGAGTTGAATAAGGCTGAAAGCACAATCCCACATCTTTCTTTTCAACAAGCACGGCTCAAAGTATCCCAGGAAATATGCTCCTCTGGTGCCTGCAAACCCAAGGATAGATTTCCATATTTCATGATGCAAAACTGCAAAGGACACGGCATCCAGTCAGGACCTGGGGCCAGGACTGAGGCAGAACTTCCTGGGTTCTGTTTTTGCTTAGTGGTGGGCAGGAGGAGCCGTTCATGGCTGCTACTTCTTCTCTGCTCTGAGTTAACAGTTGCAGAACTGCATAGCTGCCTCCACCAGTGGCATGGATGGTGGCATCTGGAAGTGCAAAGAGGTCCTGGATAAGCTTTGCCCCATAGCTCTGCACTTGAAGACATGATTGCCCAGTTGCCCATCTTTAAGTCCTTGTATCTTATTTCTTAAGTAAATAAATAAGTGAAAAGCAACCTCTATTTGTCCCTCCTTGTCCACTATTCAAACAAACGAGCTTAACAATTACAGAACATCTTGTTGTTATAGTTAGCAAATGTTCCTGAATATTGCCCACACACCCAAGTGGAAGACTGCCAAACATATCTTTTTTTTTTTTTAAGCATAGAAGGCTGAAGGGCACATTCAAGTTAGTTGCTGGATTTGTGCCTTTGGAGCACTTTCTTCAGGCCATTTGAAAAGCAAGGGCATATCTTTTCCTGAATTATAGCTGCAAAGAGCGAGGTAGAAACTTAAGCTGAACCTGAAATATTTGAGATGGTCTCCTGGCTCTTTGCTGGCATTGGAAGGTGATGCGACGTGATAAAGGAGATGAATTTTAGAGGAAGTCCAGCTTGCTTCATGGGTATGGAGCTCCTGGCCTGTATTTGAAGCCTTCTACTGAGTTCCTTGTGACCTCAGTTAGTCTGAACCCACAATTTTCTGGCCTTTTGCCAGGGCTGAACCAACCTTCTTCAGAAACAATGACGAACCTTTGGCAGAAAAATGCTTTTCTTGCTGTATAATCCCTGCATACTCTATGGGATGTAGATTACTGCAACTCTTTTCTTGCATAAATAAACAACTGTGGGCAAAATATTACACAAAAATTGATGAAACTCACAGAAGCTATAAGCACACATTACAACTAATGGAGGCTTTTCCGAAAGGAAAGGCAGCAGAAGTATCATACTGGCAAATCTATCACATCATTGGACTATGAAAGTTGTAAGAAATATTCTAGCATACACTAGTATATTAAAAGAGGAGGCCTGTGGCAATTGTAGAGACTACGAGAGCTTGTAGCCTAAGGCTTACTCTGATTGCAAGGAAAAATGATCTTGCCTTCAATTTCTCAAGATACAAACCAAATGCCTTACAAATTGGTCACATTCCATTTAACTCATATTAATCTACATGATGTTGCCTGGGGGGCCAAAACCATGTTTTTGTTGTATTTTTCTTTTTTTCCCTCTAGACTATATCTCTTTTTTTGGCTGTAAAATATGCTGAAAGCTGTACAAGAGACATTCACAAATATGCTTCTCATTACCAAAATGTTCTGTACAGTAATGCCTACACAATCATGCTAATGTGCTTTGCTTCAAGTTCATGTAAATCAAGCTTGTGGATCAGCCCATTTTAGCTGTATTAGCACTGAAAGAGACTTTGGTGAAGGAAAGAAATTATATTGGATGTACTGGCACTGCTTTTTTGACACAAAAGATACAGAGATCCCTTAAATGCAACAACAAGCTCATTAACTGCTGTGTATAGAGTCCGTTTATCAGGAATTTCCAAGACTCCAATGCAGACCACGCATGGTCCCATAATTCAACCCCCAAGGAACAGCCTTTAGGACTAGAAGGTAAGCAATTTTCCTCTAACTAGCTTCCCTGTGAAGCACGCAAAGGATTCACTGAAAGCTGACTTAAATACTTCAGACTAATAAGAAAGGCTTTAAGTCATTTTAAGATTAAACTGGGCATATTTTGTATACTTGGGAAAAAAAACTCACTGTTGTTCTTGCCAGTGAAAATAGAGAGAACCTCCTAAACTTGTCTTTTGGCCTATAAATATTTGATCTAAGGAGGTCAGCTCCTATGCCCTTACTGAGAAAAATGTTGCTTCTCGCTAATACCAGCTGGGATTTCTCTCTGATGCGGTCAGAGCAACGCGGCCAGGACATGCCTTTACAGCGAAAACCTGAGCACAGAGTAGAAATTCATGGAGATGCCCACAGCTCACTAGCACAGGCTTTGCCCAGAAATGCACAGTTTAACCGTATGTGGAATGGCTTATCTCAGGCTTGGTGTCCTGATGTTTTCAGGTCCCACTCTGTGATTTCTATCTCCACAGAAGACCCTGGCCCAGGCAGACGTGTTTCAAACCATCCATTTTTAATCAGATGCTTAATAGCTGCGCTATCTTAGACCCTCCCTGTCAGAGGTCTTCCTCCTCAAGCCGAAGATCAGTCCTGGTGTCCTCCTTCATTATCTACCCTTTCTAGGACTCTGAAACCTGGAGATATTAGATCACCCTTCTCTGTTGCAGGGGAAAGGATTTCAATGGAGGTGGAATGCGGTTGGGGCTCACCTGCATAAGAACAGCTCTGCTGATGTGCAAACATCGCCTTTGGGGGCTCCAGGGGATGAAGGGCTGGCTTCCCTGGAGGACTGTGAAACCCATTCACCTGGATAACCCTCCGCAAGAAATGGACAGTTCACAAACAGGCTATAGCTTGGCCTTAGAGGAGCATGCTGAGATGCCTCCAAGCTCTGCACATAATCGACAAACCCATGAGTAAGCCCCCCTGACACAGCTCGTGGTCTCACATATGGCTCTGCACAGAGATGAGTCCCCACACGAGATCAGTTGGGCAGGCGCTGTGCACAGAGGTGAAGCAGAGCGGTATGCAAGGATCCAGTGCTCCTGGGATGACCTGCTGTATGCAAGCATACCATTGAAACTTCATATGCATTATTATGGGGTTTTTATAATACTTCCTGAGACAAAAATTGACCCAAGAACCTCACAAGAGTAATCTGAAATGAGATATGGATTCAATGCACCTTCACTCTCCCTTTCAGATGCCAGCTTGACTGAGTCAGTCCCCAGCCATCTCCCTGCACACTGGTACAGGGTGGGGGAGAACCAGGCTTGTCATCTGCATGCTCAGTCCCCTGATGTGACAAGACGTATTTGCCTTTAACCCCAGCAAAGGTTTCACCTGCTCCCACTGCTTCTTGATAAAACAGTCAGCGCGTGAAACCATTGCCACGGATATGAACAGATGCAGAGAGGAGAATGGGAACAACAGCAAACATTATGTTCCTCCCAGAGCAGTGCTCCTGTCGCTGCCCGTGCCACATCTGTGTTTTTGAAGGGAAATGTCATAACATTGCTAATCAATAAGAAGAGTGACAGGACCATTTGTCAAGAGCGAGCCAGCACTGCAGCTGTTGTAGTCATCCTCTCCCTGGGCTTTGCGACGAGAAGCCAAGGGAAGGACCTGATTATTTGCCTGCGGCAGCCCCCGCGCGCTCGCGGGCAGCCACTGTGCGAGGGCAGGTCCGGCCAGCTTGCGAAGGCGCCGCGCCAGCCTTGCAGCAGTTGGGCTGAGCAAGTGGGCAAAAAGCCTGGCAGGAAGTATAGAGTTTTGAACAATGGGATGTAAAAGACACCAGACACCCTGCAAGGGAGAGACGGTCCTGGGTGTTGGAGGAGTCTGTTGACCTTTAATCCTGAGACCACTGTTGCATATGCATCACGTTTGAACTGCAGATGTTCCTCGCTGCTCCGCCGGTCAGGGCGACAAGTGGCTGATCTTACAGAGGAGGAGGCAGGGCTCAAAGAAAACTTAATGAAGACTTTAAGCTGTGGGTTGCAATTAAAATGGCCCGGCGGTGTAAGTATAGTGGGGGTTGCTAAGCTCCTGCAGCTGCTCTGCCTGCAGTAATGGCTGAGAGCTAATGTCCGCGCTGATAGGCACAGCTCTCTTCCACAATGAGAGCAGTCGTGCATGCCGGGGAGCTGTTGGCAGAGGTGACAAAACTGAGCTGCCCTTTCCCACCCCATCAAAATAATTCTTAAATTAGGAAATTTATCTTAATCTGATGGTCTATCTGTGGGTTGCACGGCCACAGATAATGCTTCACAACTTTCCCCTAGACAGCTCTGGCCAGTAAATAGAAAACGAATAAATATCGATATAGTGAGACACAGGGAAACAGCCTTCCTTTTTCAGACCGTGACCTGCCTTTTCATAGGCAGAGTTTGGCCCTCAACGTGGTCCCCACAAGGAAAGAAAGTTGCCTCCTCAAAACAGAGATCTGCTTCTCTGTTTCCAAAAACAGCCAAATAAAACAAAACCCACACGTCACTTATGGTGTCTGTACCCAACTGTCAGGATGGCGACAGGCTTAAAATGCCTGCTCGAGCCTGGATTAGACTTCTGAACTATCTCCACCCAGGTACGAGTATAATATTGCTGCCACACGAGATTCCTTAGTTCACCAGTAAATGCTGTTTCACTAACAGCAAGGACCAGGATCCTCACCCAGCATCACCTCAGCAGCAGCTAATGCCAGCCGAAGGTTGTGTCCTGACACTCGGGTTCAGATCCTGATGCTGGAGCTCAGCAGAGTCCAAGACCCAAACTCTTTCTTTTGTAACCAAAGTTTCTTCTAAGTGAAAAGTGCCATTTTTCTCTTATTCACAGTATTTTGAAAAAAAATTGCCAGTTCTGGCAGTATTTTGTTTCCAGAACTTCTTGTCCCAAAACAAAGCATTCCCATAAGGTTGAAGTGGCCCATGTGAACATTTTTGGAATGGAATCTTTTCAGTTTTCATTTGGAAATGATTTTTTCCCACATGCAATTCATTGTTATTATGTTCACACAAAAACACTTCGACAAGCTTTCAAAGGGCAAACTTGGACCAAAAATGGTTTGATTTCATAACAGCGGAAAGTTTTGATTGACCCGAAGTAACATTTTATCAGACCTCCATTTCGCACAGAATTTCGCTTGCACACAAATGTTTCCATTTTGTTCGGGAACCAGGAAAATATATTTCCACACACGGAAAGATACGGTTTACCTTGATCTCACGGGTCCTCCCAGGAGCTGGTTCTCCCTCCCTGGTTCTCCAGCTCAGGCTAGAAGCAGGCAAGGCTTTGGCACTGCCCACCACAACAGCCATCACTGGGTTTCAGCCCCTTGCAAAACCACTGGCCTTGGGTTGCTGGCCCTCGCAGCCTCCACCAAGGGCAAATTCATTAAAGCCGGTAGGTCTGATCAGAATGCATGAAGCGTTACAGAAATGGCCAGGCTTGAGAGATAATTCGTCAAAGTATTTGTCGTTTCTCATCTTTTTAAACATGCTGCAGATCTTCAGGCATCTGAATTCTGGCCCAGCGGTCCAAGAAGCGGTCATATAAAGAGATGAAATTTTGAAGAAAAGGGGTAGGTCAAGAAGGTTGAATTCATTTTAAGGAATTATATAGCTTTCATAACAATATATCTACTGCCTGTAATTTATAACCCAGGCTGCCGTAATGCTCCTATATGCCTGTTTGTTTCTGGGGTTCCAGTTCAGTGAAGAATTTCAGCGTACACTCTGATTGACAGGGCAGATGGTAACATTGTTTGCCTTTAATCTAAACCTATTATTTAATATATCTGTTAGTTTTAGTCTTTTTTTAACAGAATACTAGTGACTATAAAGTTTAATTGACCTTTTTTGCCAAAAAATAAATCGTTGCTGGTTTCAGTGGGGATTCTACTTTTATCTGCCAATAAAAAGCTGAAGAAAACCTCTTAACTACGCTCCTTCCTCTTTCCTTTCCTCTTTCATCTCCTTAAGCCTCTTCTTATGAACAGCATCCCAGAAGAATAAAATATCCAGAGGAGGAATGAGCACCTCGATATATGTGCAAGTCAGGGTTTACCTCAGCGAACGAAATGGGGTTTAAATTGGCCACGTGGTAAATTCTGCCTCTCGAATTCCTGGCATCAGTGGAATTGGGATTTTATCCCAGGGGAACACAGGCTTGGCTCCCATCTTACGTGCACTGGGCTTTTTAACTTCAGGGCCTTTGATGGCACACTCCTGCTTCTAGCAGGTGGAAGGGACAGCGGAACCAGGCTGAATCTATTAAAAAGTGGGAAACTTAAATCAAGAAAAATTGATCGTGAATATGTTTGGAATAAGCTTGCCCCACTCTATTGACTGTTGAGCGGTAAAAAGAGAACATGCTTTGCAGATTTACATTTTTGACCGGGCGTACATGATTAACCCAGACACTCGAGCCCAGCAGAGGCTCAGTGAGAGTTTGGAGGGCACGGCCAGCTGCGCCTTGCCAGAGCGGGCTGGGGTGGCTCCTGGCTGCTTTGAGTGGCTTGCTTCCGCTTGGTTTCCTCGTCTCCCTGATTTAAGGTTATCACCTGACAGATTTTTATTTTCCCTCTAAGCACTTCAGGCCAAAGCCATTAGAGAGGAGAAAGAGAAAACTTGGTTTGATTATCTGAATCTTTTTTATTTAGCTGGTTCTGGAGGTAAGTCCATCCAAGCAGAAAAAAAGAAAAGTCTCTTTTTCAAGACTGTGAATTCATTAAGGGAACTCATATGCAAGAAAAGTGGTGAAGCTGAACAAAATGTAAATTTTGCTGGCTGAGAAAGATTTATTATGTTGTTATAAGCATCTACAGCTAAGACACGGGATTTCCATTTGAGTTGAGTTTTTTTACATCTGACTTCTTAATATGCACCCCAGGTTTTCTAAGGGCTGGGGTTCAGGGAAGGAAATTTGTAGCGGGGTAGGTAGGAGAAGCAATGAAAAGCCTGTGAACAGGCGTACACAGCATATGCCATGCCACCATAAAATCATATGCTCCTCTGGGCAGAATTCCTGAGCATTTTGCTCTGCCACACATCTGGCACAGTTCTGATTGCTTGAGAAATAACAAACTAACATATATATAATACAGATGCAGACCAAAGACACAAACAGCATGAAAAAAGCCAAACCAGGCAGTGGGATTTCCCTTTTTTCTTGCAATGATCACCATTCCAGACAACCACAGAGCAGAACCATCATTTCCCCCTGTCTTGTCCTATTCAGTGGACGCAATTAAAATTGAGAGCGACTTCACTGAAGGTGAATCTGGTGGCAGGCTAACCTCAGTGAATGGGGCCTAGTCCAGTTATTAATAAATTTCTGTGTACAGTAATTGGTACACCGCATCTTTTATGCGCTGCGGGATTGCTGCATCAGGTAAGGTCAGAGGGGCTACTTCAAAAGAGATATTTTGGGGAGCTGGCATAGAGAGTTCCTCCTGCACCAAACGCTGGCTGTACCCGTGACAGCTCCTTCAGAAACCCTGGCTTTCTACCAGACAGCCAGAGGATACTCCTTGAAGTACAGTCCCAAAGAGAGCAAGGCTCTGACATGTTGATATAAAAAGCCCTTTCAGAGGTGAGAACAGAATCATTACTTTTTTACACTGTGGCTGCGATGGCGTTTCTGGTGAGAGCGTCAGGCAAACAGGCAGGTGTTGTAGCTACTGGTGTTTTTGTGGAAACCCAGTTGTGATGGGCAGCAGGGAGGCGGGGAGGATGGACGAGTACCCCACTCAGACCTGCCTGCAGCGACTCCACTCCCACGACAGATTTCACGCTGTGTTTTGCCATCCAGTTAATGGGGTAGCGGAAAGCAAGTGTGGGCAGTAATGGTCTGATAGCCTTGGGATGGGTTAGAGTCTCTCTTCAGTAGTATTTCTTCAAAATTGTTTTCAGTGTTATTGGAATAATTTCTCTCCATCTCTCCTATGGGCTGGGAATAATTAATCCTAAATGTTGCTATAACCTGATTACGCAGGCTTGAGTAAGTACGGGAACCCCTTTCCCGTATGCAATATTGCAGACTAAGTCTCTCATCTTATTTGTAGAAAATCTTATTTGCCCTTTTGCCTTGTCTATAAACTTAAGTGGTACCAGTCTTGTTTCTTTTCTGTGGACCTGGAAGGTCTCTTGCTCTTGCAGATCAAAAATATAAATTTATTTTTCTGCCAGAAATGACTCGTTGCCTAATGTGCCTTAACACACACACACTATGCTCTTTTGCCACTAGAGTCTGGGTGGAGGTGTTGTGTCTCTCTTCAGATTAGGGCTGTCTCCTTTCATCATGCTAGCTTTAATGGATTGAGGTATTCCTAGGACAACTCATCTCTTCTTTAACATCATGTTAGCCATGAAAAGAGCCTCCACTAAGCAGAGATGGCAGCGTATGAGAGCTTTTTCTCATGCCAAAGGAGCCAAATTAGAGGAGGAAACTGATCCAAGATTGTTTGGGAAGGTGCGGAGCTCACTGGCCTTGATCCACTAAGACAGGAAAGCAGTGTTTCAATGTCAAGCACACAAGTATTTGACTTCAGTGGGACTGTGCAAGCCTATGACATATATGTGTATGTGAAGACTCTCTGGTTCTCAGAAACCGCAGCAACAACAACAACAACAACAAAATTCCCCTGTGATTTGCTTTTCTTTCAGGCTACCTACCAAAATCTCAGTTCATCAAACAACTCCTTTCTGTTATGGCAAGTGACATGATGTACAGCTTGAGACCCAGAATCTTGAATCTGTGTCTGACTTGAAAGTATTTCTATTTCTTTGCTCAGCTCCACCTCACCTCCAGAGAGCCATTCTTTTTGTTTGCTCTTTTCTTTTTCTGTGCTGCTTCTTTTTATGAGCAGATCTGAGACTTGCAGAAACAATGCACAAAAACAAGAGTTCCTGTAAAATTCATTTTTTTCCACCTTGCCAAAGCACAGCATTTTGAAAAAGAGGCTACAGAAATTTATATTTAATCTTTATATTTTAGTTTCCAGTAATGGGGAGGAGGGAGGAAGGCATTAAAAGACCAAGCAGCTCTTCAGAGCAGCCTGTTTTGACATGTCAGCTGGTTTGAAAGTAATGAGACTGGTGACCTCATGCCATTTACTTCACTGATACTGTGCCTGAATCTACCACTACATCTCATTAATGTTGCACTAAAATGCATGAAACATTTTACCTTCCTCACATCTGCCTTTCACAGATGAGAAAAACTGCTTTACATGGCTGAGGAGCAGCTCAGTAACTTGCTGCCATGAGGTGGCAAATAATGCTCTGAAGAGATATAATTTGCCAGAGGATAATTACAATAACTTCCTTTTGTCCCTCTGATGTGACTGGGCAGTCTTTAGGACAACACTGAATTTAGTTCTGTATTCAGAACATTATCCTGTGAAGTGTTCCTATGCCAGCCAGGAGGATTTGAAAACAACATGTCAGTTTTACCAGTTTGCTCTGAAGAGCGATGGCAGCAACTCTCTATAGACCAGTTACAGCTCTGGGCCTGTCTCCTGAATGTTTCTGCACCAGGCAGGCATTTACTGAGCTACAGGTATGCTTATGAGATGCTCACGTAAGTGCGGGCTTTCCATGGGATGATAATGTGGTGGATAAATCACTCCGAGAAGATGACTGAGAAAACTACAATTAAAAGTAAACACATAGGAAAATTTGGGCCACAGTATTTTCAGTCTCGTTATAAAGAGAATAGAGCCTTATATTTGAGAACTGCAGGGAGTGCCAGTGTAGGAAAATTCCTGTGGATGGGAGCTCTGGTTTTGAAGCTCATTGCTGCTCCCTTACTGCCTAAACTGTGCCAGCTGAAACAGAGAAAGTTCTAGTAACAGAAAGGGTGAACACATTACTTAACGCAGCAACCGGTCCTTCCTCTGTTATCCTGCAGGGCTCTATTATCCTGCATGGCTCTCCCATCTCGCAGTGAACCCTGCAGTCAGATCATCTCTAGCTCTTCCAGATAGTTTTGGAAAGATCCTAACTCTGCATCTGCAGACACACAAGGAGAAGAATCTAGACAGAAGGACATGGTAAGTAAATGTTCATAAAAAATAAAAATACCGAGGCATTTCTTTGACAATAGTAACTCTTCCCATGACCTGTATCACCTTGTTCCTTACCTCCAATGTGCACTAGTCTCAACAGTTGAAATGATGAGATGCTTGACATTCAGTGTAGGTGAATACAAGGCTAAACCTAATGGGTGTTATCCCTCTATCCCAAAGGAAAAATGGACAGCAAGAGTAGTCCATAGCCACAGAGCACATTTCCTGGCATCTGTCTCCTCTATCTTGACTCTTGGTACTTTTAACAGATATATGTGGTTGATGCAAAGATACAAGAATAGAAGTTTGCAGCAGTCTGCAAACTTTAGCCATCACTAACCTTTGCCATATCTGTATCCTGTTTTTCAGGGTGAAATGAGGCTGTGAGGACTGGAAAAGGCATCCCTAGGGTTTCAAGGGAGAGGTTGTGTCACAGGCACACAGGGACACCCTGCAGCCATGGCAGTGGGCATCAACATGCCAGAAACCATTTTCCCTGTCGTGGCATAGTCTAACAGCTGAAATCAGGTCCACCATCTTTGGCAGTTCTTTGACAAGTAATTTTCTTGCCTTCCCTCTCTACAAGGTCTTTGACACAAAACATCCTAATCCTCTCAGTTAACATGTGAGCAACTTATTCAATCAATCTCTGATCTCCCAAGAGCACTGTAATATTGCTACAAAGCTCAGAAAAATATTCCCCAGGGTTTCTGAGATGGGTTTCAGGATATATAATTTGCTTGAACTGTCTGCCTCTTTCTTCTGGCAGACTCAGCTCAACCATGAGTCCAAACAGAGATATTAGACTAATCATCAGCTCCTGGGAACAGAAACCTTCTTCCTCTTCCAAATACACCAATCCCTATTTGCCCACCAGCCCCTTCTCTGCTGCAAATAATTGGCATCTTGTACAGCTTCTGCTTGCTGCAGCTTTTAACCTTGAGCCTTCCTGATCAGATTGGGAAGTATTCATCTCATCACTGTTCTAAGTAGTATTTAAAATAAGAAAAAGAATATTTAAATTCCAGAGATAATAAAGGGTTTGGATTCTAGATCATGTTTTTTCTGCTGTAGATCTTCTTATGTGTTCAAAGTTACACAAACCTAGCATGAGGGGTATATGGGCTTCTTTAGGAGAAATATTAGAAGCCCATGGCTCCAACAGGCCTTGATCAATTCACTTGACAAAGGTCTAACCCAATCAGGCACCGGAGTAGAGAAAGCACAGGAATACATACTGTCGGTGAACAGGACAGAGATAACATAAAATCCATCCGGGTAACAGAAATACCACCAATGCTGCAAGAAAATCAATACAGAATAACATATAAGCACTATATTACTCTTGCTTTAGGTAGTAACTGCATCACTAAGTCATGTCGTCCCCATCAGGAGTAAATGTTGAAAAGGTATGGGGGCAAGGAGGGGAACATAGCATTGGAAGGACTTGAATGTGCCTGTCTTCTGCATGCGAGGTCTGCAGGTCTATGCTCCTCAGACTCACTCTGTGCTCTCTCCATACGCCTTAGACTAACAGGTACAGATATAGGCACCTGGCCGATAATCCTGCTCTTCAGGCAAGCGTGTCTTGTCTGGACAAACAGATTAAATTATTCCTCTCTGCTATACTGTCTCAGTACTGGCATATCAGCATGTACGTGATCCAGTGGGTCACATTGGATTGATGAGGTGAGCATCATGTTAAGATACATTTGACTTTTGAGCTTGACTAACTAGGTGCCTTTTCAGAGCTGGATCAAGCGGGAGTAACTGTCACAAGAAGTCCAAAGCAAAGCTCAGATGAGTATGTTCGCAACCATGGCAAAATATCTCTGCCACCATATTCCCCAGAGAGTGAAGCACAGAAAAATTTGCTTTGGGAAGATACAATCATGTACAAAACACCCATCCCAAACCTTGTGACTACCCTACTTCTGAGAATGGCCAGATCTCCAGTGTAAGCATTAGGTTTCAGAGTCACTTGTGCAGTAACTATTTGCACAGGAGTGTTCCAGAATGAAGTCCTCTGCAGATACATAGGACACCAACACATAATAAAAGGGAGAGCATTTATGTGGTTGTCTGTCTAAATACAAACCTTTCTTTTGCAGAGCACTCCTGCGGCAACAGCCACCAGACAGAGATGGGGTGAGATGCTGCCGCTCAAGAATACATACCATTATTATGGGGCTTTGCAGGACTAATTGCATTTCTTGTACCTTTTGTATTGCAAGCAGCTTATATGCAGGACTCATATGATATCCTTACTTCTTATGTCTTGGACTCACATGTGCACGGGAGGGAGCACATGTTGCCTCAGAGGGGCAGGGAGATGGCACTGCCCTTGCATCAGGAGAGGGGGCTCAAGGTGTCCGTGGCTCTAGGGAGACACACCTGGGAGGCAGGTTTCACCAAGAGCTCTGGCATTTAGCTGCAAACGTGACTGCCTGTTGGACCAGGCGAGAGCACCGCACCCCCGTGCAGCCCTGCCTCCACTCTGCCTGGACAGCCAAGCCGCGGGCTGCTGGTGGGCACGCATGGACAAGGCACGTAGCTTCCTGTCATTCAGCCTGGCTCTGACCCCACTCGTGAAACCTGGGACAATGCAAGGACCTCGTCAGACAGCCCCTTGAGGTCGGGTTTGATTTCAGGGGAATCTGGAGCAGCCGCCAGAAGACAGCAATTTCCTGTTGCATTCTGGCAATGAAATTACTCAGCATTTTCTGACCTCCTGCTAATTAAAAGACAACTTTTTTGCACTTTTATTTAAATTTTCAGAAGTTTTCATTTGGGAGACCTGTTGTATTTAGTTTGACTCATCATTATCATCACCCTTATTATTCTTATAGCTCTGAGTTGTTAAGGGAAACAGCCCTTTGCCCTGTCTATTCTGACACCTGAGTTGTTAAGGGAAACAAAGCCTTATGTTTGAAAATAGGCTGTGCTCTTCTGAAATGTGGTGATATAATTGATCCAAAAATGGGGAAAAAATAAAAATACAGTGATAAAACGATAGTCAGTCACAAAGTCGGCAAAGCAGAGATAGTACTAGTACTCAAATTAGGAAACCATTTCTTGGGTCCAATAAAAAAATAGTAGACAAAGAAAAAAGCTTCATGCTTTTACAGATGTATTTCACAAAGTGTGGTTTTGTTCCTAAAGTTTCTGGGTAAAGTTTGAGCTCACAGCTGTGATGAACTGCCCTTACATTCCCAAAGGCAGAATTTCATTTTCCCTTGAGGGAAATAAAAGTCAACAGAAGACAGTATTGAACCATTAGATCAGTGCCCAGATCTAGCCAGGCATTGAAAAAGGAAAGTATGCATCAACACTAGCCTTTGAAGACCCCACTGTTTAAAAAAATTCAGATATAACAAGATAAGGATAAAGGTAATATTGTGAAAAGATTTCAATAGAGAGAAAAGAATCAAATGTCTGACAGCAAAATGCTAGTTAAAAATAAAGATAATCATGGAAAGATGATTAGGATACTGCAAAAAAATTACACACACTAATTTGAAAAGGAAAAGCAATTCTTACGCTATTACACTGGGCTTTTATAACATTTCACTGCTTCTAGATTTGCAGAAATATTTCTGTACACTTCAAATCCCCTGCTATTCATTGTCTTCTATGCTTGATGAAAATTGAAAAGACCATATAAACCCACGAATAAAGATGTTTGCATGTATTTCCTATTTCTCATTTCACTCTGTGCTGGTGAATTGTATAATCAGGATATTACATCTGATTATTTTTTTTTCCCAGTCAGTACAATAAGTACATTTCAAATCAAGTTTGGTATGCACTTCCTGATTTTCTTTTGGAGGTCATTCAAAGACAATATCGACATTGTCATCTCATTTCATTCTTTGAGGAGAATCTATTTTGTTTGAGCCAACAGAGATCTCCCACTAAGGTACAATAGAGAAGAACATTGTCCTACTGTGATTAAAGCTGTGTTCAGGGCAGCAGTTCCATTTGGCAAAGGATTTTGAGACTTTGACCTTTATCTTCCACTCAAATTGCAGTTGCCTTCCTCCCCCACACCCGAATGCGTGAGTTGTCTTTGAAATAAGAGAAAAGCAAAACAAAACAATGTTTTCAGGTAGGTTAATAATCTTAATCTCTTTTTCTCTTTTCTTGAGGTGTAGTTAGTGCTGGATGAGAGTTTTGTGGAGTGGACAAATGTTTGTGATGAAGCACTGGCTCGTGAAACCAAGCCAGGTCCCAGGCAGGTGTCCCTGGGAGAGGACTTCTGCTATAGGCTCTCCTTGCCTGGTTTCCCACCAGCTTAATGGCACGGCTGGTGGGACACTGACTCGTCCCATTCCCTTAGGTCAGCGTTACTTTTCAAGCTGACTCCGGTCAGCAAATTGCAGTTTCTGTGCTCTGCAGCTTCCTTCACTCCGGGATGGGAGCCCTCGGGGTGCTCATCCTCCTTTTAGAAACCCCAGGAAAGCTGTTTCAGCTCTGCAGCGGAGTATCCGGACACTCTGAAATCCTTGGCTTGTGCTACAGCCATCAGGACTCCCAGGGTCTCTGCCTGAAAGAGTTTCCTCCAGACAGAGATGAGAGGGAACCAAGAGCCTGCAGACCCTGGACTCTGAGCGAGTGAGTCGGCTGCCTCAGGGAATGCATTCTCTCAAGTGTCCGTACTCTCTGAATATGTATAACAAAAGGTTTAAATTATACCTAAAGGAAACTCTGCCTGATTTTCTGTAGGTAAATTGAATGATTGTATTTTCATGCTGAAAGAGATTCCCTTCTTACCCCAAAGTGGCTGTATTTATCATGGAACAGAATGGACATTCTGATTTTTTAACAGTTATAAATATAACTTAAAGCTCACATTTTTCAAAAGGCGCTTTTTTTTTTTTTTTTTTTTAATTGAGACATCAGAAAAGCTCATTTAAGACGTTGAAAACGTGGTGAAAAAATATTTCCCATTTCTCTTCCAAAACCTGGTTTTGGCCAAGTCAGATCAATTTTGCAAAACGTTTTGTATTTGATGAAACTGCACATTCTGAGAGAATGACAGTCTGCCAAAGTTTTGGGGTCCAACTTTAACTGCAGCTCTGACAGCCACAGCCACGCTAGGATTTAAGAAGGGCTGAGCTGGGCAAAATGCCATGTGTGGAAAATCCCATAGATTTCTGTTTCTTCCATGGGATTCGTCTGGCCGGTGATAGGAAAGTGGAGCTCACTTTGTATCCAAGTCTAGGGGTTTGATTTACCTCTGCAGAAACCTTGCAAATGTCTTTGGAGCCGTGTGGGTTTAAGTCAGTCCGGCAGGACAGAGATGGTTCTGGCCCCTGCCCAGGAAAACGTTTAAGCACATGCTTAACTGAAACCATGCCGTTAGTCCCCTTGCGGGCAGCACAGCCCAGGCGGCTGAATGGGACTTTTCTGCAGCGTCTGGTCCTGGGGAGCACATCTGGGGAACACATTCGGCCGCGTGAACTGTTACACTCGGTGCAGGTAGGGCTGCGGTGCGGTCCCAGTTGGAGTTGTCTCTAATGGTGTACACGTATAACATCTAGCATAATGGGGCCACGACCTGCCGTAATAACTACAGACACGCATACGGAGCCTGCATAAGAAGAACGTTGTTCGAGTTGCGGTGTAAAAGCACACAGAAATAACTTGTGGTGTACCTTGACTGAAGTTACTTAATCCACTGCCAGAGGGCAGAGGAGGTGTAGTGTAATGGGGTAATTTATCTTTAGCCAGGGCAAACGAGGCACTAACACTAGGAGTCAGTCTGCCTTGAGGAAGCTGAGAAAGGCTTTTCTTTGCCCTTTTATCATAAACAACTAAGAAGGTTGAGCCATTTGTGAATTATGCCATGTTTTGTTGAGAAGAATGCCAGATAAGTAATTGTATTGCATAATATGCCTTATTTACTGTACCACTTACAGGCTGTACCACTTAATACTCATAGGCTTTTTCAACCACATATTACTAGGCAGACATAGACTGCAGCTGGCAATGTCCTGTTCTCTCTGAGATTATGGTCTTCTAATAAAAAACTACATTGCTACTTTGCCCCCAGCTGCAGCAACACAGATAAAATCAAAGGTCATAGTGATCCTGTTCAGACCTAAAATTAATGAACACCAAATTCACAACTAGTTCTTAATCCAAAGACTTTCCAGAGTGAAAGCATTTTTTTAATGTCATAACGATATCCGTTGTGTCCTCAAAGCACTGAGAGCTCAATCACAGACCCGTGGGTCATTGAGGCCCTCCTGGCTCCTGATTGTCACATGGACAGCACGTGCTCTTTGATGAAAGAGCTTGTTTGGAAAATGAGTAATTGGCTGGTAGGAGCTGACTGGAAGCAAGTGGCAACTTGTGGATACCACTCCGAGATATGGTCGTGACCTGCTTAGGTAGGACAGTCATCTGAGTTCTAAAGCCCTTACAATCGGATGATGCTAGTTATCATTCAGAGATGCTCTCACTGTTCACAAACATATACAGCCCAACCCTGCAATGCTTTGCATTGTATATAGCCTCCTGTTTGCTGGGAAGCAACTATTTGAAATGTCACTAAACCAGAACGAGATGTCGTGCCTTTTGCATTGTTATAATGGCTTTGCAATGCAATGGACAGGGTCACCAGAAAAAAAGGGTATGGAGACCTGCTATCCTAAACAGCTACTGTGGCATAACGGCACTCTCAGCAAGCGCAATCGTCAAGCCACAACCTGGAACCTGCATGGTAGTAAAAGTGGAATCTAGAGAACAGGACAAAAGTATTAAAGACTCAATATTTTTGCATAGTTTGACTTCAAGAGGAGACACGGGTGCCCCCTTACTCTCCCAGGATCCATCCCATTTTGTTTTAATATTCAATAGATGCCTTGTAGAGTTAGGGTTGTCATCCTGGCTGTTACAAAATGTCAGCAGAGAGCCTAAGAGAAATGGCCTGTTTGCTCACTGAGTCCCAGACCCAGCTGCTTGGATTTGGCTGGAGACATTTTTAGCTTTTGAAATTAATAATTTGAAAATGATGCTCTGCCTGCTCATAATGACTTCATTCTGTCTTCAGAAGTAAAAGAAACTGTTCAAAACAGCAGTTGCTACATCAAAGTAGATCTCATTAAGTGATACTGTAATGCACAAGCACAGCTACTGGTGTCACGGATGCTATTTTATAACTACTTAACTGCAGAAGTAATGATACAGCAGAAGGTGGGAGTGAACATTAGCAGTGATCTTTATTCTGCTGGATGTTCGCAGGTTATATCAGATTTTCTCTTTGTTTTACATTTGCTGCAATGTACTACATTAAACCTCAAGAGGAAAAATTAAGAACAGCTACTGTCGCATGCATAAAATGTAGAATAGATTTATTTTTGACAAGGACAAGTTTATAAAAAAATATTATGCCATGCCTACAAAAATGTAGTAAGCTCTCAACCCGGATTGAAGCCCATCTCTTCAGTAAAGCCCTGGTTAAGAGAAAGACTTGAGGTTGCCGTGGTTTTTTCTTAATTGCCTTAAATTAGGAGGTAGTGTTGAAAAGAGGGTTTCACATTTAACTCGTTCTTTGTGCAGATACAGTAACTCCTTGCCAATGCACTGTATTAAAGACATCGTTTTATAATGAGATGTGAAGCAAAGGGAAAGACATTCGCAGAGGTTATGGGAAGAAGACCTGGAAGGCTCACATGGAATTTCAGATCCACATCAAACACTGCAAGCAATAGAAAGTTCTCTATGCATATTTCACAAACAGCCAGTAGCTCCAGTTTTCCAGTGCCCTGGGTTACGTTTTAATCCAAAGGCATAACACTCTCACTGTTTAAATAGATGATCAATCAGAAAGGCCATTCTTGGGTTCACTTACACTCCACATAGCCATGGTCAACCATTCAGTACCTTTGACCTGACCTTTGAACGGAAAAATGCAAAGGCAGCAACAGCCGGGTTTAGAAAGAAAAGCACCTAACAAAAAGGCAGAGAAACATTTTCATAACAATAGGAACTGTTTCATAAAATGCTGACTACAAGCTAGACGTAGAAATTTGCCTGCTACGAGATGAAACTGTTCAAAGGGTTAGTCAAATTCAAGGAAAGTTTCAATATGCAGCAGCTGCTGAAAGCAAAAGCTCACAGGGGTTAACTAACAACCATGAAAAAATTATTAGGTTAATGACTCTGGCATGTAATAGAGACTGCCTTTCTGTTGTGACTATGCTAGGATATTGCCTTTGCCATTTTTAAAGGCAACGTTCTTGATCTGAAATTGAAAATACTGCATACATGCGGCACAGAAATATGGAGGTAATTCAATCGGTGACATACTGGCCAGCTTTTCTTAAATCAGCACTTTGAAATGAATGTGTCTTTCAGATCTGGCATGTGTTTGTTATTTGTGTGGTTTTCTAGAGGTATTGTGATTAAAATACCTGTTTGCCAATTGCCTCATTTGTCTTGGTTTATCAGATTACAAGATTAAATTACAGTCTTCCAACCTTTAAGGGAGTTTGGATGTAATTCACTTCTCTCTCCCTCTCTCTCACTGAGATTACATTAATTTCTAATTCTGTGAATAAACTTTGAATTTATTTCATGGAAAGTAATCAAACTGCTGTTCACAAATGAAATATCTAGGAAATGATACAGCAGATGTTTTCATTAATATAGGTCTTGGTAGGGATTTGGAAACTAGTACATCTTTTGGAATGTGCTATTCTTATGCACTAACTAATTCTACAAACAATTAAACTATCAGCTTTTTGAAAACTGGGGTCCAAAATTATATTTATCCCATTAAAAAAAAAAGCAAAAAGTTCAATAGGGCACATTTCTGACAACGCTGAAACATTCATTTGTATTTCTTAGCCCAGTTTCTGGGAAGCATATGATGATACACTCTCGATTACATGTAAGTGGTTTGTACAGCTTAAAAAAAAAAAAAAAAAAAAAAAAGAAAAAAGAAAAAAAGAAAAAAGAAATAGAGTAAAAACAGAAGAATGCTGCAATGCACACAGTAATTTAAGATTTAATGCTATGGCACTCAAAGAGTCTGGTGGAAAAAAAAACCAGCTTAAAATAAATCTTCTAAAAGTCATCTTCAATGAGCACTCAACTGTTCATGTTTTACATCAATACATATTGTTGTATTTTGAAAAGATTATTTACTTCTTGCAACATATGCACTCTACTTTTATCTCTAACAGAGTTGTTATATACATGAATATCTATGCTTTGCAAGCTATATTTCAGGAACTAATCTGCAAATTCTTCAGTTTACCCCCATAATAAGATAGCAGAGTCGCTTCACCACCAGCCTCCCCAGGGCGAGTCCATTCATAAAGCCTAGTTCGTGCAAACGTGTGTGTATGTGCACGTGTGGCGGGACCACCACCTTTACCAGACGCTTTTGAATATTCGTTTCCTCTTCCTTGAACAAACAGATACATCAGCATTATAGACACGGCACATTTTTAACCCTCTCCGTCTGCTCGGTTTTGCCGTTGCCCGCCCCCGGGCTCGGGGTCCGTGTGGCGCAGGGGCAGGAAGGAGGTGAGACGCTTTGGTCCCAGCCCGTGCCCTGCAGCATCTCCACCACCTCTCACAGGACCGCTGCCCTGGGGCACCCCGATGAGGATGGAGTGGGGACGGTGACATGTGACCTGCGGCCCCCTCCTCTCCGTACCGGCACCCTGCTGAGGTTGCTCCTGCAGCAGCTGGCCGCAGGGTGTCCCTGGGTGGGGGTCCCCCGCAGTGCCTCCCAGGGTGTCCATCGCTCCTTCCCATGCCACCCAGAGCTTTAAATGCCCAAGCCACGCTGGGATGACAAATCACCCGGGAAACCTGCGCATCCCTGGGAGCGCCCCGCATGACGTACGGTGCCTGCCTGTGCACGGAGCAGGAGCAATACCCCGGCAGCCCCAGCGAGCAGCAGGGCATCACGTCTTTGTTTTGTGGTCTGCGTGCTCGGACAGTCTCTGACAACCCTGTCCAAACAGTCTCATTGGACAAAAATGCAAACAACTTCACGCACAGGAGGTCTTCTTAAAAATGCCTTTCATTTCTGGAAGGGGAAAGATTTGGGGTCTGGGCTGTGGTGAATTAACATGCTGACCTTTTATCTGGAAAGGCCACCAATGTTTGAAGACAGCCCAGTTCTTGAATGAAATTACTTTGGGTGGTCCTGGTCTGCTTAGGAAAAAAATTTTTTGTTGTGCTGAAAATAAGGGCATGAAGGTACACAGACATAAACACTGAATCCAATCTCTCTGCGAAGCGAGGGAGGGGGCCTTAGGCCAAAACAGAGACGCATTAACGAGCTTACATCAACCAAAAGAAATGACTAAGTACCTGTGAGTTATATTGGTATTAACTGAGATTGTCATGTATGGCTCTATTGATTTAATGTAATAGAAAATGCACAGCGTGATAAAATAAGGTATTAACATCCTTTTATCAGCCAAAAGTAATTTTCAAGCATGAATATATTGTGAGTGTATGAAATTGAAACTCACTGACAAATTCTGAGAAAATTACTCTTACTATTGGCAATTTCAAATAAAAACAGGAATAATGATGTGTTTATGTCTGTGTTTGCAAAGCTGCCGCCACCAGAAACTTTTCAGTACCACAGACTTGTAACAGGTAGGAAAAAAGAAACCGTAGTAAATCCCTGGCCTTCCTTTTCTCATATCCAGCTCTGCAGAAAGAGAGACTATTTAGGAAACAGGAACTTTTGGGACACGGGGCAGATCTTTTCACAACCCAGCCTACCTTTCCCTGTTGTCAGATGTTGGGGCTTCTTGTTTTGTTTTCTTGCCCCCTCTTGCCATGACGGATCTGCAAAGCGGTATCGCCTGATCACATTACTTTCTGTTACCACATGTCCCTTAAAAAACAAATCTTAGAAAACCTGAGCGGTACAGCAAGCCTGCTGGCTTCTCAACCCTCTTTGACATATGCAGGCGAAGATTTAAAGCTGTCAGATTGTTGGATGGTTGCCATGGGATTGCAAAGGCAAGAGAGAGAAATCCCTGGGGCAAGATGCAGATGGACGGCTGGCTGCAGTGACTGGGCTGACCTTCTTCTCAGGGTACCCAACTGAGAAAGTACCCCTGAAGATCTTGTTTAATATTATTACCTCTAAGCCTTATTTACCTTGACATTTTGGGCAACTTAGATTAGCAAATCAGCATAGGATATTAGTCTAAATCAACGTGCAGACAAATACCTGAATCGCTGTCTGAACTCTCCACCCGACCAGAGCAAGTATAACTTGTTACCCTGGGGTAAATATACAACGCAATACACGTGGGAACTGTACATGCGTGCCCTTGCCATGTCTGCTTTCTATTTGGCTAAACACACATGAAACTGTCACCGGTGCTCCTGCTTTGGTTGACCTCTGTGCTATTTGAACTATTTGTCTTGCCGGTTGGAAATTTTCTGAGCAAAATAGACTAATTGGCCTTGATTAACAAGCATCTGGTGTGAGTACAAATGGTTATTTGAGCAATAATGAGAAGGAACATGGGGAAGCGAGTTGGCAGCCTAATTTCTGGCAATTGATCCGTTCCCCATTCCCAGGCTGCTGAATTCCTTTTTCTGGCATAGTGGGGGAGGTGTTTCTCTACAACCAGCCTGTAATTCGGCTTTTTTAGACCAAACTGCTTGGCATGCTTTCCCATTGCTCTGCCATGCAAACTGGGGTCTGCAGCCCAGCCCTTAATGGTAAGCCCAGTGTGAGGGCATGTGAAACTGGACTCTCTTGTTTGCAGCCATGGTCTTCAGAGAAATTGGTAAATACTGCCAAAGCAGGAATAGTTTTCCCCTTACCTTTGCACCTTTTTTTTAAGTCTGTGTAATGGCCGTTCTTAAATAATGCCTAAAACACATGTGCCTTGGATGATTAAAGCTTAGGATTTAGGATTCTATAAGTAAATAAGCTTTCTGAAACTCCCAGCTACAGATAGCACAGCACAGGTTCCAAAATATATTTCTTATTTCCTTTAGCCGGGTGGGCTATTTCCCATTCCTTTAGAGGGGAAATAGCTTTCTTTTCTCACATATACACAAATACGCAAAGAGGTTTTTTAATTTTTCCAGTGGAGTGTCTGTATATAATAGTTGTATATGTTCTTTGTGGGGGAAGACAAGCCTTTGCACTGCCTTAAGCTTATATCAAATTGTCAGCAGGTATGATACAGAAGGAATGTGATGCATTTGTATTGAACCTGGTAATGTATCCAGCTAGTATATGTATATGAAACAGGTCAACTTCATCAGACACTGTGGCCATGGGATGAGGATCCTTACTGAGAGTCAATTTCATTATGAAGATGTTATTATAGTATAGGCTACTAGTATAGGCATATAGGTGCTAGCTGGCTTCATTACCCCTCCTCTCAACAACAGAGGCACAGAAGGATAAACTTGAGAAATTTCTGCTATTTTGTCCGTAGAGCACACAAAATCCCGAGGTCTTTTTCAGAAATGCTGGCCTTTTAAAAAAAAGGGATGATGATTTGATTTCTTGATGAAAGCCAAAATTGAAAACTTTAAAACTTGGCACTGATGAGGAAAAATGAAGTTTTTCTAAACTGTCAGCATTTCAGAGCTGAAGCACATCTCCCTGATCAGCACTGATCTCAATGTTCTCCACCTTATAGAATCATAGCTTTCATTATGGGCCAACAGACCCATTATAGGACTGAATTATATTTTTGTAGCTGCACAGGTTTGCTTTTTTATTCTATTTTTCATCCAGTCTAGGCTTTTGCAATGTGCACTTATAACATCATTAATAAACACATTTTGCTTTTCTGTTTAGTTTACTTAAAAATATAGATAAGAAGTCAGTTTGAGGTGCTACATGGGAGATACTGCTGTGGGGGGAGAAATGGCAAAGTCCAAGCTTCAGCAAGTACCATATATCACCCTGAAAATACTAAAAAAAATTTATCTTAATCACTTTGAAAAAAAAAAGGAACTTTTTTTTTTTTTTAAAAAGGTACTTTTTTCAAATACCTAATGAATCTTGAGTTAAAATGTTCAGACTTAGCACATCAGCAGTACGGTTACACTGAGCATCAGGTTGGCACAACGTCGTGCACACTGGCATGCATTTCTTTAGGTACACATTTTTAAAAAGCATGTGCAGAAATTGCTCTTTATAAAATCCCAATAACTGGAACTGAGAGCAGATTTTCATCCCACTCTCTTAATTTTTGCAAAATTAAAGCAAATTCAGCTGCATGGAATAAGCACGGATAGATAGGCGTTACTCCTACGGATGCTAACCATGGTGCATATCTTTGTTGAAGCATTTCTTTAATTACTGCTTTGCATGAATCAGGAATGGCAACTAGTGTCTCTCAGGAAGCAGACGAATGAGGAGGTTACCATCACCCCTGCGAGCACCAAGGGGCATCTGATGCAGTATGCACTTGCACAGAGTGTCTCATCTGGAACATCTGCCTTGGCACAGGGCAGCCATTGCTCCACGTTGGTAAGCTAACCTGAGGTGAGCTTTTTAATACCTGCTAATTTGATACTGAGTTAAGGGCTCTTGGTTTCTATGCTCCAGCATTATAAATCTCACCCTTCTGCTGCCACCCCCGCGCTCTGCGTAAGAAGCTGACAAGTAGCGGCTGCAGGGCCGCATGATGATAACCTCAAGTGTAAAATCGCCGCGATAACATTTAGTCATGGTAGGCCTACGAGAGACAAAAATGTGCTTCTGTGTTTGGGAGATTGCCAGCTGTGGAAGGCAGAACTGTCAAGATAAAATATCTAAGGAATGAGGTGTTTAAAAGAGAGTACGGGATATCCATCTTTCACTAAGATACATTAGGAAGCCATTAAGGAAGAGGTAAAGAAGTTTATAGTAGAATTTGCTGGAGACAAAAATGTGTAAGCCCTACCATTTAAGCCTGATAACTGACAGAGCAGCACATCTGCAGCAGCTGAAAGATGCCTTTCTAAACAACAATTCACTAAAGGGATGGAGGGGCTGGGAATTGAACTAAATGGATCACTTCAGGAGCAAGCATTTTGGGCCCTTTTATTCATTCTGCCTCTTACCAGTCAAAAAGGAACATTAAGGCTTTTCAAAGAGAAAAACCTGCCTCTTGAAATTCTTTCTCAAAAGGCCTGAGGGGAAATTTGGAGGATGTTTTGCAGTTGGTTCAAAAACCAAGGGAGATCATCAGCTTCCAGTTGGTAACTGCACAGAAGCAGAATATGGACTTTTGTGTACGTAAGACTTTCCTCAGCTTCCTTCCCCACCGCCCATGGACAAGACACATGAATTAATTTACTTATGTGTAATTCATTTGCTTCTGTATACATATATGCATATGTATAATACCCCATGACAGAGTGCAAGGTCTCCTTTAGACAGCAGAGAACCCCATGCAAATAACAGAGCTTTGCCCCTCCAGCCCCGATCTGCCCATGTTCTCTTCGTTCCCATCCTTTTTTAGCTCTAGCAATGCAAGTCCCATACTACCACACTACTCTCCTTTTAGCCCACAGATCTGGAAGCTTCATATTTGATTTTCATTGTTTCCTCTAGCTTTAAATCCCAAGTGTAACGTAGTCCCAGCTGTCCTGGAGAATCTGGAAACACAAGGAAAAAAAAAAATGCAAGCAGTGATAAAAATCTGCCTTTTTTTCAGCAGGGAACCGCCTTTATTTCTGTTGTGAACCTACAGCATTGACATCGTCAGGGGAGTCAACAGAAGAGGATGTTTCTGTCTTCCCTGACTCCAAAGTTCACTCCCATCTTTGATCAAAAACAGGCCATCCCAACTGAACTTCAAAACCATTTTTTTCCTCAGACTTCTGGATAGCATTGAAGTAGATACTTTGAATTTTTAGCTACCTAGAGGCTAAAAAGGACCCTAAAGTTTTCTTTAGTAACAGAAATAAAATAATAACATATGTATTCAAGCCTTGCTCTAATAATCACCATTGTATTTTCCTATATAGCTGAAAAACTCAATATCACTTAATCACCTGAGCTATCCATTCCCTCCCATTATTAAAAGAAATGGTTCACAAGTCTAAAACACAGGGAATTATTTGTAATGGAGACTGCCTGAGACCAAGAAACCAGAATCAGAGCTTAGGGAACTGACCTTGTTTATCCATGCCTGAAATACAATGAAATTTAAATGACAGCAGGCTGAAATTTATTTTTACATTTATGTATTCTTGGAGTTAATTATGTTTCCAGCATTAACTTCCTATCATGTTAGTTTTATATATATATATATATCAGCTGGAGCCATGATTAAGAAAATATTCCTATCTATAAATATCCTTTCTGATTACAGGGAAATGACACAGCATTTTTATTTTTGACCTTGTGATTTTAATTTTGTTCTAGATTTTTAAGACACCCAGCTATCTGATGAACCTCTTTAAAGCAGCAAACTGTTCAGCACTCCAATTCTGTGCTAAGATATCACCATGCTGATGACTTTCCATCCATTTAATTGACTGTATTTTTCATCTTCAAGACGGGACAAATCCTCAGCTGAGATAGGCAGAGCCCTGCCAGCCTGCATCAGCTGAAGATACGGTCCCCCCAAACCACGCAGCTCAGCACATTAGAGTGTAGTGTTGCCCCAGTGTGAAGAATCATCCAAAGTCAGCAGCACCAGGGGAAAAAACGCTGGGCAGAGAGGAGGCTCAGAGGATTTGCTTCCTCTTCTTGAAGGTGGGGAAACGCTCCATTTGGATTCAGCATGTCATCACATATTAGAAAACTACAGAAATGCTGCAGGGCTTGCTGGAAGACTTAAAAGACGAAAGCAAAGGCAGAGGCTAAGGTATGCAGTGACCAATAAATTGCCTGATAACACAGCAGCAAACATGGTTATCTACAGCAGTTTGTGGGGCCACGGCTCCTGAGAGAGGTTAATGACAAACGCAGCAAGAGGGAACGACTCGCAACGGGCAGAGCTGGGAGAGGAGCCATCAGCAAGCTCAGCGAGAGGGAAAAACACCACTAGCGATGGGTGATGAGCACATTTAGCAGAAACAGCGGTTGGGACCTCCCTTCCCAGCAGCAGAACAATGCCTGCCTCGATTTTGGATAGCCCCAGAAACCAGACACCCTCTTCCTCTGCAGCGCAGAGCATCCCTCCCACTGGTGGGAATCGTCTGCGGCAGCAAGTGGTGGGGAAGGCGAGTGGGGAAGGAAGGTTGGGGGCCAGTTTCCTCTGCCAGCCTCCGAGCAGCAGGGAAGCCTTGCCCAGGCTAAGGCTTTCCAAGGGCTGCTCTCTCTGGTGTGTCCAGGCTTCCCAAACTAAAGTTATTGTCTCCTCCCTTTACCCCTCTTCTGATAAAGATTTCTCCCTTAAACCCGTTTGCTTAACTCACTGCTTGGGACCAGAGGCACAAATCCAGCCTCTGAGAGTGCTGCATGGGGTCTGAGACAGGGTCATTGATGTTTGTTTATTTATTTTTGGGAAGGATCTCTTAAAAATTGAACCCCAGCTTGCTGTTGTGCACCGAAAGAACCACGGTATGATGATGGCGTGTAAAATAACCGCATAGCATTAAGAGAGATTTTCGAAGGAAGAAGCTTTGGCTAGCACTCTTTAGAAAGCTATATTTACGGTCTTAAGACCAAGGCCAGGTCTAGGCAGAGCCAGGGTAAGCAGTTGCTCAGCTGTAGGAGGAAATGAGCCCACATCCCGCTGCCTCCTTCGCCTCTGCCAGAGGGCTGGAGAGCCGGGCTCGCAGCTCTGCTGTCACTGCTGCTGCCAAGAGAGCATTTGGGATGTGTGAAGGAGCGGCCGCTGGCACAGAGCAGCGGAAGGAGGGAGCAAGCACCTCCTGGCACCCCGGTAACGTGCCCCCAGCCAGCGGCAGCGGCAGCAGGAAGCTTCAGCCCCCACGGCTCGCGCTGGGCGCTCAGCCCGGGACCGCTTGTGCTTTTTGGCGGAGGTGGCCCATGTTCAGGCTTGGCGCAGCTGGAAAGTCTTGAACCTGCTTTGCAGTGAATGTGGCGAAGGTCTGGCCTAATCCTGTGCGCTGCGGAGGGGCCCGCTCCTACACGAGGAGCAGCAGAGTCGCAGCCTGCCCCTCTGCTGAGATAAACTCTTGTGGAATCCAGAGAAGCTAACACCCAACCAGCTGTCCTGCAGTAACAAATTGAGGCAAAATAATTTTGGGGAGCAAAGGCTTGCTTTTCCTAATGCCACTCTTGCACTTGAGTAACCACATAGATTTCAGCTGAAGGACTTTAAAGCAGAGGCAAAGGGAAGGGGCCAGCTGGTGGCTGCAGAGATAGCTCGGTTGAAATCAGTCTACTCCAAGTGCGTGGTGAGCTCTGAGCGGGGGGGGACAGGCCGGCACGGTGTTTCACACTGAGCGGCAATGCCACCTTTCTTGAAAACGGCTCTGAATTGCCACCCTCAATCTGATGTACGGGAATGATTGCCACACGGTAAAAACCAGCAGCTTAGTGCCTAGCCTGGGACAGTCCTCAGGAGACAAACGCCCAGGTCATTTTATTGGAGATACTTTGTGAGCAAAAGAAGCCAACAATTAAAGATCCTAAGGTGATCCATTGCATACACGAAGGGTGCAAAGGAGGAGCGCTTGGCTTTGGGGGCTCACTTCTGTAGGAAGAGGCTGGTATAATTTGGACGGCTTCCAGCTCAGCAGCAGCAGAAGCAATCTTCCCCGGGTGCAGTCTGCTGAACCTGGACAGGAGAGCACTAAATTTAGAACAAAAGGGGAGAACAAAAAGAGGGGACAAATGAACGTTCATTTAGCACCAAAATTAATATGTCAAGAACAAAATTAATCAAGACACCCAGAGACATTAAGAGAATAAATTCTTTAATTGCTTGTACACTAATGCCAGGGTTCTAGGCAATAACAGAAGGAACTGGAAATGATCTTTTATGAGCATATATTCAACTTCAAGATGGCCTTAATGAAACTAGGGAGAAAATTTTACTTGATTAGAATGTTAAGACCATCCGTTACAATCCGTTTAGGAAGGGTCAGGTTGTGAAAAGTGGCATTACAGGTTTTGAATCACTGACAACTCAGCAGCAAAGGATCGTCAATGTCTATGGATCAGTGACTTGAGACACAAAATGAGAAATGAAGTATAAATTTCAATCTATTGCTGACCATGAAATAACACTAGAAAACAGGGACACTATCTCTTTAAGCTTTTATCGATAACCTGCACTGAAGAAAAGCTGTATCACCACAGGAGGAATCACTCTGAGAGACACAGACTGAAAGTTTCTTGCTGTAAACACTGTGACAGTCTTAGAGTTTATAAAAACCTCTCAAGTCAGTAAGTCTTTCCTCTTGGTGTAATTCTATTTTAGACATAATTTTGGGAGAAGAAGAGATACTGAACTGGTATGGAATTCATCTTACTTGATTTTATTTTTAAACTAGTATCTAACCTGCTTGTGTCTTATCTAAACTAGACATTTCAACTCCCTTTACAGTCAATGGGCAGAGCTAGGTATCTCCCGGAGATGATTTATCCCACCCCAAGAGAGATATGTAAGCTACAAGGAATAAATTCCCCTTGGAATGACCAACTATTGTCAGACTCATCCAACTTGTTGGGCGCACCCAGTCTTCAGAAGGCAAAATCTGGCGGAGGTAAAGCCCATTCAAACAGACCCCAGGGGCCAGGTGTGCCTATTGCCAGTGGGACTTTGTCAGGATTTGGTTGGAATCCCGCTAAGAGAAAATACAATATCTTCAGTGACTATTTTGCCTCTTTTTTTTTTTTTT
>VXBL01010529.1:201508-221507 GCA_013400195.1 Aramus guarauna | reverse complement strand
CCCCTTAGGATAAAGAGCAGGTATTCAGCTTCTTTGCTTTAATATGAAACATGATTTGGTGCAAATTAAAGACACTAGTTTTGCATGCATTAAAAAAAAAAAAAAGTTTTTGCAGCTAAATTATTTGTGTATATTATATTTCAAGAACAGAATTCATTATTTTTGGCCATAATAGTCAAAACGCCAAATCTTACCCACTGACCAAGGTTTTTGGAGGAAAGCTATAGCTCCGCTTCACAGAAGGAATCAGCGCTTTCTGTGCTGGATTTACAAACAAAAGTCATATTAATCAAATACAAATGCTAAGCCTCATTTAGGAAATCCGCATGCCCAAGACCCCTCCCCATGGCACAACAGCTATCTCATGGCACGCCACTCTGGGCTCCGACAGCCAGAAGTATGACTGCCTGCTCCCGTTTTCTTTTCGTGTTTCCAGGGTTTATGGAGGGACACAGGAGAGAGGCCAAGCACAAAGCTGAAAACCACGTACTGCACTAAAATGGACAGGAGAAAGAGCCTCGCAACGAGCTGGCAAGCCAAGAGCCGGCAGAGGATGTATTGCTGAGAGAGAGCAGCAGCCCTGGGACTGCTGCAGCCCAAAGGCTCGATTTGTAATCACTCCGCTGCCTGAGTGTCAAAACCATTTGGCCCTCCAGGGTTTATAGAGTGATAAACAACTCTGTTTTGTCATTTCATGCCAAATTCATTGTACTTTTACAGCGGAGGCTATAACTAATATGTAGTTAAAGGAGATGGAGACACTCTGGTCTCTTGAGTTGGCGGCAGCAGTGATTTGGAGAGCAGCTAGCTCAGCTGGGTGGGAGGGTGCGCTGTGACCCCTCCAGCTGCAAAGGGAACAGGGGTAATGGGCTGTCTGGGAAGACCCTGGAAAGCAGAGCTGCAAAGAGGGTGAAACTTAGGTGGATCTAGGCAAAGGAATATGGAGGCTCTCTCTTCATCACAAAGCCATTTGAAGGAACCTGAAAAACAAGAAATTTAAGGTAAAGAAATGCTTGGACAATATCGGCTTACCTGAAAGCTGGTACAAGGGATGAAATAAAGTGAAAGTCACTGCACTAGGCTGAAAGTCAAGGCCTTGCTTGCAAAGGCTACCAGAAGTATAGATGAGACAAGCAGCAGGCAGTTGTACCATCTGCAGCAGTCACTAAAGGACAGCCCAGCTGATGAAAGGTTTCCAGGGCTCAGCTTCTTGAAGGTGCATCAGTCTCTACTGATCTAACACAGTCGCTGAGGCTGATGTTCGCTTTATGGGATTTTACCAAATTTCCAGAGCAGGATGGGTGCCTAATTCCTACTGAGTTCAAATCATATTGACTTCCAGGGTGGTTAAATATTTGTCTTATACTGGTGTTCATATGAATACCAACAGTGACTTGCCTGAAAAGTGGAAAGGAGATTTTACTAGTCCATCCTCCCTTGATAGAGGTCTAACCCAGTGACTGATACGACCTCTGGGAAGCCGGCCCCATGCTACCATCTTACTTCATGGATGCCACTGAATAATGATGCCTGGTAGGAGGAAGCGCTTGTGACTTCTGGGTCCCAGCCACTGCTGCCCACTGGTTTTTATTAAGGTCTTACCAGTCTCAGAAGCTTATTAGATTTTGTTTTGTGAGTAGGTATGTGTTTCTTTCATCAGGTTTCTGCAAAGCTCTTATGGCTGTAGTTTGTTTCCTAACTCTTATCTCACTGTGGTGTCTGTAATGCTACATTTAGAAAATAACGATGCAGGATTCATCTGTTACTGCGTTGGTCTTAATTATTTTGCATGGAAGAAGTTGAGTGCTTCTCACCGTAGGAGAAAAAATTTGCTGCTGCTCCGTGTAGCATGATACTAGTACTTACTGATTTGGGGCAAGTAGTAATCCCTGTATTCACTGGACATTCATTTAGACTCTTTTATAAAGCATTACAGTAAATTGGTCAGTAGGGTAAACTCCAAAAGGGCTACAGGCTTTGAACAAGTATAATTCACTTGCATTTCAGGGACTCTAAGGTTTGCTCCAGTGTGACTAGCGGCAAATGAAATCAGCTCCCCATCCGGCCCGTTCACTGTGTTGGTAATAAAGACAAATACATTTGATCAGATTCCCAGCTGGATCAATAGCAATTGGAGTAGCCGGGAGATCTCACCCACCTTGTTATTGTGAGCCCAATTTCCATGGGGATTGCAGTCCAGCTTCCCTCAAGCATGTACAGTTTTGTGTGCCCCAAAATCTACTTCTTCATGTATGCAGGTGGCAAAATCGCACGCTTGAAAATTAATCACTGAAAAGTTATTTGGATTATTTAAGACAGATTTTCACAAGGACTAAGCAGATACAATTCCCTGCAAATCGGTATTGTTGCGGCCATTTGAGCAACTTAAAGTGAAATTGGTACTGACCTGTGAGTAAAGGCTCTATCTGTACCAGTATTTTAGCTCAGCATGCAAATTCAGGTTGGGGCCCAAACTCCCTGATTACCTATGCTGCCTATGGGGGGGCAATTACCCTTGTTCTAGCCACCAGTGGATAAATTGGCTTCCCAGGCAGGCAAAGACCGTCGCTGGCATGTAAATAGGTTTGCCTTTGAACTCTGCCTTTACAGGCAGAACGACCACAACTGTCTTAATTGCAAATTTGAGCACAATTTCCCCCCTAAAAATGTGGACATGAACTCAGGGTCCAAAATTCTGCTTGCCAACAGCTCTATGCTGCTAGTTTCCTGTACGCACCAGAAAGCCTTCCAATTAGCTTTAGTATTGGTGATGGTTAAAATAAAAGAGAAGCAGAGACGAGTGATCCAAACCTGTCAGACAGATGATAGCAATCACAGCAAGTATAGGGTGGGTTGTTTCTTTATTTAAATTTTCACTGGCTAGTTTGTTGGTTTGGATGGAGGGAAGGGAGAAAGAGGAACTGTGTCTCAAGTGTCATAAAACACATTATAATTGCAATATCATTGGTTTAGCTGGAAAAAAAAATGTATCTTAGGAAAATGTATAGAACAAGCAAAGATCAGATATAGATCCACAAATTCCCGAAAACACCATTTCAGAAAAGTTTTTTCAAGGACTTTACATTTTGTTATTCACCAAGTAAAACAGATTAAGGAACATCCAGGAATTCAAAGTACTGATCAGATGTGCATTACTCCTCTCCTATATCAGCTATGCCTCCTTTGATTTGGCTGGCAAGATATAAAAAGAATAAATGAATGAAAAAATCCCATAAAATATCTATAATCAACTTGGCATAACGAGTATGACTTTGCATGTATGTGTCTATCAGATAATAGAACGAAGCCCAGTCCTGAGTGGATCCTCTGTTCTATTAGGATGCAAAGAAGTATTAACGATCAATAGTCATTTTAGCATCCTCCTGCCAGACAGCACTGCCTCCAGAAAATATCTCCAAGCCATATCTCTGGGCTTGGACTCGATTTTTCCAGCTTTTAGTCTGACTTTGAAGCTAGAGTCTCTATGTTTTCTTAACTTTTATAGATGCACAAATGTCTCTGCTGCAGGGCTGTGTATCCCGGTTAAGCTGAGGTTTCATGACAGCATATTGGCCATAGAAATACTGGGTGAAAAACTGTTTCCCATTTTGATCCAGAAGCTCAGACACAGTCACAGCAGTGCTCTCTTCAACACAGGAACAATGAACCCTAACCACTATCACAATTGCCCAAACGCTCTCTGTCTTGGCCAAAGAGAAATTCTCCCAAGAGAACTCTTGCAAATTTAGAGTTTGCTTTCCTGTCTTGGCAGGTGCCACGTGTAAGTCGGTAAACTCACAGCCTCAAGAAGAAAACCTATCTTGGCCTTGAAACACTGATGGCTCAATGTCCAGAAATAACGTATGATTAACCAAGTGATCTGTGAAGGGATCCTGAAGCCTGGAGCATATGTAAGACATGGCCCACATCTATTTGCCTCTGGCCTGAGGCTTACACAGTTTTCAGCTTTGGTACCAGCAAGTAGGAGACAACTCTTGCCCTCACATGAAAGAAGGAAACCAAAATTCTTTTGTCAAGGAACTGAATCAGCAGAGAGGAGCGGATCTACACAAACACAACTCTCCTTTATGAGGAAGAAATGGAGGCCTCTGAGGACCACTTTGGGTTGCTTCCACAAGAGGCTCAGCACATACGTACAAGCTGAGCTGCCTTGAAGGCTTGTACCTTTTCAGCATCCATGTGTTAAGGTCACTTTACAAGTGACCACATGCGCAGGCTGCGTGGCCGTTCCAGCACGCTGAGCCTGCCCTCGAGCCCGCTCCCTGCCAAGCTACAGAAGGGGAACGGCCTCACCAAGTAAAGCTGCCCAAATTATTCTTCTCGGTGCATCACAGGATTAGAACATCAAAAAGACGCTGGGGTGGCAGAAGGTCAGCTACGCAGCATTCGCCACGCTGCCTGCACGCTGCTATTTCACGCCGGCTCTGTCGGTGGGCAGCAAGTAGGCGCCTGGCAATTTTTAATAATATAAAAATGGTATTATAAAATATATAATAATATTAGTATAAGGCTATAAAGATAATATTTATTGTTTTATTTTTCTAAATTATCAACAAAATGTCAACATTACAGTAAGTTTTCAGGAAATATTTTTATTAAATTTTTAATCAGCTCACTGGAGAGGGCGACCAAGGGATATCTTCTGTCATCTACAGGTCACAATACAAACAGAAAATATTTGTGTTTTCTCCAGATGTTTTTGGTGCCTGTGCTTCTTTGCATTCCCAAAGCATTTTCTTTGTTTTCCAGCTGGGTATTTTGGAGACTGTCATCATTTGTTAATCTGAAAAGCTGGAATAACCTGCCCCTGTCACCAACACTGTCACTGGTGTTTTGATGTGTCATTATTGTATGCCGCATATGATTGTCCTTAAGAGACAGTTGTAGTTTTAACTCTGCACTGAATGCAAGCTACTCCAAGGACATCTTTATGAAATGGCACTTAAATGAAATTGTTCCCAAGTGATGCTCCATCTAGAACACAAACACCTTTACAACTTTCTTTGAAAGTTTTCCAGAGCCCGGCTTTTCCCAAGCTTCCTATTAAAATCTCTACCTGAAAGGGATGAATTGCTTAGCCCATGTTCTGGCTGCTATAGTATACAGATCAGTGTTTACATCTCTACTTGCACTGAGTCTAATTTATAATTTAACACTGTTGAGACTGGCCTGACAATGTAAACATGGTATATTGATGACCTGCAAAAAAGAGAAGCTGTCTTCTATGCCAAGTGCCTGTGGCTCTGTTTATGTTGGAAATGCATTATTAAAGAATGTGTGTGGTCAAGCTATAACCTTTCTAGTACTGAGGTATCCATTTTACTCTAGGTCATTTCTTTGTTTCTCCTCACATAGTCTCCTAATCCAACAACCGATCAAGTTTCACCCTTTCACTTCAGCTGCCCCAATTAAGATAGCATGATACACAGTGTGACAGCCTTTTCAGGCTCCATGAACCATGTGTGGTGTGCCTTGTACTTGACAACTGAATTAGACTAATTCTGGGAGCAAATATACTATCCAGGTAGTGCCAAGCAATTTATTATCAAAGCAGCAATTTATTGTCATTCCAGCCTCTGTAAAACAAAAAGACCGGATCATTTATTCTGCATTAAAATCGACACGGCAACTGCCTGAGGACATAATGTCAGTCACACTTGGACTTCTGGGTGAAATAGCAATGGGGGAAATGAAGATGCTGTCTCAGTCCTGGCCAGATCATCCACTTCTCTGTACTTGGTCCTGGGCAGCTCGTTTTTCTAAGCAGCTGTGGCAATCGGTGGGCTCAGTAAGCTATGGAGTTTTCATAGAAAAGTGCTCACTCCCATAGCCTGGGTAAAAGCTGTAGCAGTCTTTGGTCACTAAATATATGTGCGGGATTTCTTAAATAACCTCTTTTCTTTTATTGTCCTCAGAAGATATATTTATGGTGTGATGACCCATCACAGATGCTCAGGGAAAAGGAGATGCTATGGTACTAGCACTAAAACTGGGTTCTGAATGTCAGGAACAGCAACCTAAAAGCTTTTGGCAGCATTATGCCATAACTAGGCTGGTGAAGAAGAAGAGATATTCATCCTGCCTTGGGAATCTCATGCAATGAACCATCCTGTAAAACAAGCAGAACACCCCTTGCTTCCTGAAAATGCACAAAACATCCCATTCGACCTTTCTCTCCAAGCTGAGCTTTTTGCCATGCCAGTGTCTTGGTGAAAACATGAAGTGTTATCCTGCAAGTATTCCTAAGAGAGCCTGCCAGATGTTTCACCGTCAGCTGAAACAGCTACTCCTTGTTTTTCTGAAGAGGGACTGAGAGGGCAGAGCGAGGGGAAGAGGGAACTGGTGTCCTCCCCTGCGGCTGCTGGGGTTGCTTTGCTTTTCATTAGGAACAGTGACATGTCACTGCGCTTCAAGAGGTTGACAACTGCCTGCAGTACCGATGGTGCGTGTTGATCGCTCCTGTCCTACATCCCATGTTATATAATTCAGTATTTCAATGCATGTATTTTATAGCAAAGGGGATTTTTTTTTTTTAAAGGGAGCCCAAAGTATACCAAAAGACGTGGTGTGAGGAGTGCCTAGCCGCGTATAAGCAGAGCCATCTGTTTTGTTTGCCCAGCTCCAGTGTTGCACATGGTCCATTTTGATCAGTTATACAACAAACAGGCTTCAATTAACAGCTCTGAACCACAGAAATGAAGCCTATTTCTACACTTCTTTAATTTTAAGAAAAGCCAACACCTTGACAAATTTACTCTTTGATATAAATAAGATTACAAGGAGAGGAATGATCATTATCAGTTTTGCAATAGTGTTTGCAAGCTGTAATAGAAATCTAGGCAATTAATGCAAAAACATTTTTTCTCTGTGTGTGTGCAATCAGTAAACATATTTAACTCTTCTGATAGAAAGATCACAAGCCAACAGTGAACTAACCTTACTAGCATATAACCAGGTTCCCGGGCATCTAAATTAGCAGCAACCCATTCAGCGGTAAGGGTATCTTTTTCTGCAATATAATTGTGTCCTGGTTTTGTTGTTGTTTACTCTGTGTGACATCTATTGACTCAAATGAGCTATTTTTTATTCCTTTGTAGACACGAGAGTGAATTTAGCACAGCATGTTATCACAGAGCTCCTCACAGACAGTGCTGACAAATAGCTATGTGGACAACCCATTCAGGCTGTAGTACTATCCATCAGCAATGACAGTAGCTGGCAAACCAGTGCTGTTTATATCAATTTGTTATTTTCTAGGAAGTTACCCAGCTTCATTATTATTGGGGGAGATAAAACTAAGATGAGGGGCCAGGACCCTCATTTGGTTCTTAATGCACTCCCATTGCTTTGATGTATTACAGAGAACAAAATTGACCGATGTCGTAGCTCATTACACAGGGAAAAGCATACACTAAAATAACATATTTTCTTTACCATCAGTTCAGCGACAACTAAAAGTGCCTTAGGAAGGATCCAGGGCCAGTTATTTAAAATATACCCTCCCTACTTAGTCCTGCAAAAAAATCTGGACTTTGTGATATACCCTGGTCTTTAAGTGCAGAAAATTCTGTAAGATACAGTGTCTTAAATAACAAGTATATAATTTTAACATCTTTTGTGAGCCAAAGCATTTTGCTGATTTTTGCACAGTGTTGAGCAGTGCCGCTATCACAGTGCTTCTTCAGGACATTCTTCCTGGCTCGCTGTGATACTTGAGCAACTGATACTTACCATTGCTCGCACAGTAGGTGGAAACCGTAATTGCTACACCAGAGATGTGGAACATGAGTCACAGAGAGGCTAAGTGACTTTCCTGGGGACCCATGGGACTAAAAGTTGTATCTGGAAAACTGAAGATTAAAAGATTGAATGCAGATTCTAACCTGAGTTATGCTCTGGCTTGAGGGGGGTTGTAACTCAGGGCATTATTTATTTGTTATTAGTATGTCTTAAGACTCACATGGTAATATCTAGGCAAAAGAGGTTACCACTCTGAGACAGGAGTTGGAGGCCAAGCAGACGTGGGTATACAGCCGGGTAGTAAGGAGAGATGGTTGGGGTGTGCAGGGGATGCTCAGAGGACTGCAGTCTCTCACGGTGACTGTGGCAGTAGCGCACAGAGATCCATTCATGGGCTGTTTACACTGTACATAAAATGGCAGTTATATTGCATAAAAAAGGCTCCAGACAATTAAAACTAAAGTTATAAGAAGTCTAAATCCATGTTAGCTCATTTCAGCTTTAGCCCTCAAAACCCACGTTGTGCCCATCAGGTACACCTGTTGTCAGACTACTGGTATTACTCTTTTCTTACGTCTGTAGCCATGACGGGTGACAGAATAAACAAGCAAATGTGGTATTTGATTTGTGCGTGTATGTGTGGACTCAGCTTTGGCCTACACACCCTCAGAAGTGAAAGGCTCTTCTAACTTATTCGATTCCTATGTTGGAATACTGGACTTTGAGTCCTTGAGGGTGGAATTTGTCTCATCTAACTTTAGACTTGGAGAGAAGTGGGAAAATGTCTAGAAACATAAGCTAAGATTCTTCTTTCCTACTTTAGATGTCCACTATAGGATGCATTTAGTCTGATGCCCATCTCATTTTATCTGTTCTCAAACCTGGACCGTTACCTATCTCTCCATTTGGGAGCCAGACCCAGGATTGAACCTCACCGATGTTATAAATAATGCCATATCGCCACTAACGACCAGAAAGACACAAAGCCTTGAGTTTGTCTCTGATCCCAAAGTCACACTCCCTGGCAGAGTAAAGTCCTAAAATTCTTGATTCACTACTGACTCAAAGAGGGAAGAGCTGCCTGTTAAATCACACACATCACTCCCTTACAGGACGGATGTTTCTCAAACCCTTACGTTCACGCTGGGACTTGCTCTGTACCTGCTTATTTAAGAGACAAGAAGCTCAGAGTACAAGGTTAGATAGCAGCTAACACGCACAGGTGCTGCTTCTTCTCTCAGCTGTAATTAGGCAGCTCTCCTAATGTGGGGACAGAACCATCCTTCCAGCTGTAAAATATTTGTCTTTCATTATCTGTCACCCTCTGACTTTTAGTTAAAGAGATGCTCCTTTTCCTGGAACATGCGCATAGTTAGGATCAATATCATAATCCTGTCTGACAGCTACTCGAAAGCTCCTGTGTTGATTAGGTTTTGGCAGCTGAACAAAGCTGCCACTGCATTTTCTTTTAATACTGACTAAGCGATAGGCTTGACAAGAAGTAAAAAAAGAAAATAAAATTCTCTTAAAAACAAAAACCAATTAGCCCTTTTGTTACTCTGGCGAAGTGGAACAGATACTTCAGCTGCTGGTGGTGGCACAAGCAGAAACCTGCTCCTAGTCCCCTGCCGCCCTCCAAGGACAGATGGATGAGTGGTAGCGGCTGGCTTAAAGATGTCTTCATCTGTTCTGTTAGGAAGGAAAGCAGGGTTTTGGCACTAGCTTTTAAAGAAAATAGAAGGTGCTAAATTCACTAAACTTTATTGGTTCAAATGTATAATAATGGTAGTTTAATGGCAGGGAAGAGGCAGATAATTAGAAGTGCGCAGCTCTGATTGCCCTTGTACACCGCTCCAGATAGCTTCTCAACACTCCTGAATCCTTGTTTGCTTTGTCTGAAGCTGAAATCCCACAAGGTCTGGATGTTACCAGCTGTCTAGCTAACTAACTGCCAGCACTTTCCCTGAATGCAAGCTATCAGCTTCCACAACATCAGCCTCCTCCCTTGAGCTCTTCGTCGCTGTCTCTCCCTGTGTGATTGCTTTTATCTATTGCTTGCAGGAGCTTCTTCTAATCATATTGCTTCTTGCCTCTGAGGGTCAAACACAAGACCATTGCTACCTACACAAATGGGGAAAACTGTCACCTTCGCTAGACTGATAAGCATTTGGCAGGCAGGACACTGTGAAGTAGAAGAGCAAACAGCCAGCAATCTGCAAACACCATAAATATGTTACAATCTCAGCAGGAAGATGGGCACTATATGTACCAAGAGGCCTTTGTTTAATGAGCTGTCAGAAAGCAGGCATGAAATTATGTTTGAAAACATGTGCAAGCTGCAGAGACAGAGCCGGGGCACTAAAAAACCTCTTTGCCTTTTCTGTGGATGTTTGAACGTCTTATCAGTTTGAGAACTGTCATGCGATGAGAGCTATCATTAGCAAGGTAATAGCGTTTGAAAGCTACTGATTTTTCTCTCTCAGCTCCATTTTGTGACCTAAATGAGTGAGAGAAAAACTTAATGCTTCTTTTCCACAGAATTTTTTGTCCTGAAAACATAGCCAGAAACCCCAAAGTGAGCACACTGGTAGGAGATAAATCAAAATCATTGTAAATCGTAAAGGACTAACCGTGGAAGTCAAGAATATTGTTGCTAATCTTGTGGAGATTGTGTTCATATTACGCTAATGCAGCTCCCGCCACTCATTGATTTCACTCACACACACAAAAAGCATCACAGCGCAGGTGACTCCTACGTGTGATGACTGTACGAGGGCTACCAGGGGTCAGGGCAACAGTCTGCAATTCACTGGTAGTCAATAGCAGTAAAACTGTGAAAAATATGATCGCTGAAGTATATTTAAACAGTGTCAGGGTCACTTTGGATAGGTGTAATAGGGTGTGCAACAAAACAGAGCTTCCATTGCTGTTAAATCATGCAGAACAAGTTGCTAAAGATTTAAAACAAATCCTCAAATATCCTTTGGGGTCACAAAGCTCTTTCCTTCTAAGATAAATCGAATGGTTTTCTCCATGCCAAGCATCTGTGTTTTCTTTGCTTTTAAGAAAAAATTTGCTGATTCTTTGGCTGCTTGAGCTTTTGTGGTCCACCCCAGAGCTGAAAGAGGACTGTGAACACTGAACTGAATCAGTGTCAGTCAGGGAGGTAATAATTCTCAAAAATGGCTTCTCTTTATTTCCTTTCTTTTCTTAATAAGGATGTGGATCAAAATCCAAAGCTTCTTGGTTGGGTCAAGTAGTAAGTAAAGGGAATATTTTGCAGAAGGGATGCACTCTTTTTGGATTTTGCCTATTCATTAACTAAATCTGAAAAAAAATCAGATGTTAGTCAACAGGCAAACAAAGAAATCTTTCTGCTCTGAAATGCCTCTCTGAGTGTCATAACATTTGCAGTTCGGTGAGCTGCTTGTATGTGGGATGCATTTGCCTCCTTATCCGTGCGTCCCATGATCTGCCCGCCCCTTCTTGCTGAGCCTCCTTATTGCACCATGGAAGATGCAGCCTAGCAGGGAACCATATTCTGAAAGGATAATACAGATGTAAACCCCCTGCACTTCACCTATCACAACCCTGAGTGTTTCCAGATAGGAGGATTCAAGCCATAAATCTCTGGGTTTGGATTTTTCCCTAAACAGTCAGATATTTCTGTGGGGAAATGTTTAATGTTTTTCAAGCATTTTTTTCAATGTTAATGCTTTGCCAGTGTAAAGCAGATGAGGGCAATAGAAACAACAGATAAACCTTCCTTCCTCTGCTTTCTATTTGGTGATCTGAAATAGGTCAAGTTCTTCAAACATGTTTCATTTTACCCCTGCTAATATGCTTCAGCGCATAAGCCTGCTAAAGCAGTGTTTGATTATACTAAGATCATAAAAGCATGGATACTATAGAAACCAAAAATATCCTGTTACTTCATCCAAGAAACTATTTTGTCTAACTTTGAATAGATCATCTACTACACACAGGAAATCCTTTGGTACTGTGGCCTTCTCAATGATGCAAGCTTTCATAAAAGACCACACCATTTCTTTCCTTCTCCTGAGAGGGCGTCTGGCTTCCAAAGAGGCTACGCACCGTTTGAATCAGAGGTAGGTGCTGAACCGCAAGGAGATGGACAAACAACTCTTAGGACCAAAGGAAAACTGAAGACCTTTCCCTTGTGCAATTTTTGAAATTGAAGCATTTTACATTGGTTCATAAGATGTTCTTTTCCACTTTATTTTCTCTTTACAACATCTTTGCTACTGTGTTCAATAATTAACACATGCTATTTTGCTGAACTTTGCCCCTTTTTTTCTGCCTTTCAAAACTAAATTTGCAGGGTGTTAAAAGGAAGAATAAAAATGTGATCTGCCATAGGTACAAAGAAGGATATTTAAATACCCTTAATTCTTGAAAATGCCCAACACCATAAAAAAGCATCACAAAATACTGAATTGAGAATCCTCGGGCAAGCCCACCAGCACTTCCAAGGTAACTACCTCTGCATGAAGAACAGAAGGGAAAATGCTAGAGATTGACAGGGGAGAACAAGGGACGAGCAGAAAAAGAAAAGAGAATTGTCATTCACAAAGCAGTGTTTGCTCCCCCTGTGATGCTGTGGCAGATGGGAACAGAATTTAAGCCAAGAACAAGAGGTAGATACTGAACTTAAGTGTTCAATCCCTAAACAAGATAAGTGCTCATATTTAGTTAGACTGCTGTAGCTGGTAGTGGAATAATGCTTGAGAACTGTATTTAGAGAACGTATGTTGCAAGACTGGAACATTAATGAGAAATAGCCTATAAGAACTAACCCAAAGTATGGAGACCAATACCTCAGTGAAAGGCTTGAGGAGCTCAGCCTGTGGTGTCTCTCCAAAACAAGACTGAGAAGTGATTTGATTATCTCCAATAGGGAGTAACTGCCTGGTAAAAAAAAAAAAAAAAAAAAAAAAAAAAAAAAAAAAAAAAAGAAAGAAAAAGAAAAAAAGCTTTTTGATACAGGGAAAGAAAGTGTAAGGGAAAACTGTAGCTGGAAACAGCAGACAAAAAGATTCAGAGGAGAAACACCAGGACTTGCTCAGGGCCTCGATGCTGAGGCAGCAGTTCTGAGTGACATCCATGATCCTCATTTGTCTCCTCAGCGATGGTCCTAGTCTCTGAATAATGGAGATTAACTACCAACAAACCCCTCAGAAATCTGCCCACTTACTATCAACCTTGTGTAGCGGGTGTTTCAACAAGCTGAACCTCAGCTGATGGATTATACATCCTGACTACTTGGAGATTACCCATTGCGGGCAAGTCAAAAAGGAGGTGAGTGTTACTAACATTTTTTTAAAATCACATACGCTTACAGTTATTCCCCAGGGCTCAGAACTGGGGCCAGGTCTCTTTAATATCTTTATCAATGATCTGGACAAGGGGATCAATTGCACCCTCAGTAAGTTTGCAGATGACACCACGTTGTGTGAGAGTGTTGACCTGCTGGGAGGGTAGGAAGGCTCCACAGAGGCATGTGGACAGGCTGGATCGATGAGCCAAGGCCAACTGCATGAGGTTCAACAAGGCTCAGTGCTGGGTCCTGCACTTGGGTCACAACAACCCCAGGCAGCGCTACAGGCTTGGTAAGAGTGGCTGGAAAGCTGCCCGGCAGTAAGGACCTAGGGGTGTTGGTCAATAGATGTCTGAATATAAGCCAGCAGTGTGCCCAAGTGAACAAGAAGGCCAACAGCATCCTGGCTTGTATCAGAAATAGTGTGGCCAGCAGGAGTAGGGAAGTGATCGTCCCCCTGTACTCGGCACTGGTGAGGCCGCACCTCAAGTACTGCGTTCAGAGCACTGTTCAGAGCACTGTACTCAGTTTTGGTCCCCTCACTACAGGAAAGACATTGAGGTGCTGCAGCGTGTCCAAAGAAGGGCAACGAAGCTGTGAAGGGTCTAGAGCACAAGTCTTATGAGGAGGGGCTGAGGGAACTGGGGTTGTTTAGTCTGGAGAAAAGGAGGCTGAGGGGAGACCTTATTGCTGTCTACAACTACCTGAAAGGAGGTTGTAGTCAGGTGGATGTTGGTCTCTTATCCCAAGTAACAAGTGATAGAACAAGAGGAAATTGCCTCAAGTTGTACCAGGGGAGGTTTAGATTGGATATTAGGAAAAGTTTCTTCACTGAAAGGGTTGTGAAGCCCTGGAACATGCTGCCCAGGGAAGTGGTTCAGTCACCATCCCTGGAGGTATTTAAGACAGTGTAGATGTGGTGCTCAGAGACATGGTTTAGTGGTGGACTCAGCAGTGCTAGCTTAACAATTGGATATTATGATCTTAAAGGTCTTTTCCAATCTAAACAATTCTGTGATTCTATGATTCCATGTTTCTTATCACTCAGCAGTCCTTCACAGGCCAGTAACACCATGTTTCTTTCTTTATGGTCTCTATCTAGCTTTCATAATCCAGAGGACAGCAAGAAGGGACAAGAAAAAGCCCCTGTGCTTTCTTGGAGTAAAACAGGTAGGCAAAACCAAGCAAATTCCCATAGACTTAACTGAGGTGCTTCATTCAGAAAAGAGGATACAGCTGCCTGGATTCACCCCACCAACCCCATGGGCTGGCTGAGACGGTGTTACTAGCTGTAGACTGTTCAAGCTTGTTGAAGTTGTAGCGCTACGGGGCTGATGCACTTCCTTTCCAACCCACTCCAAGGGACCACTCCAAGCGCGTGCTGTATTTCAGCCAGGCAGGACCAGAGGCAAGAAGCTTGGCCATGAACAAAAGAAAGGAAGAGAGAGGAAACTATCAGGAATTTTAGGGACCATACATTGTGTGGCATGGCAAATATTAACAAATGCATTTTGGTCTATTTTAGGTGCCACAAGCTGGTCTGTAACCTCACCTGAATGGTATCAAGAATGATGCACAGGTACCTGTTCACTCACTAATTTCTCCCACCAGAGAAGGGAAGGCACAGCAAAGGGGCTTCAGTCTGTGGAAAACCACACGTTCCCATGAAGGCACAGAGCTGTACTCTAAGGGTTGAAATCCCACTTAAGCCTATTTGCTTAGTCAGTGGAAAGGTAGGCGCCTTTGAAGGCCTCTGAAGAGCAACTCAAGAGCCCGAAAAAAGTGCTGAGTGGGGAGCCAAGGGTGCAGGGACTTCAGCCAAGGGAGTTTTCCAGCCTTTGCTCTGTGTGAGGTATTAACCAGCTCCACCAGGAGCAGGGCCAGGCTCCCCCTTCTGCCACTCTCAGCAAGGCAGGGCACGGCTCTGCAGAGCAGGTAGTGCGGTAGTAAAGACCGCCGGGAGCCTTGGCCGGCAGGGACCATGCATTTTCCCCATCCTGCCTGGACAGAATTGGCCAGGGTTGGAGGCATCTTTCATTTCCCAGTTCTGTTTTTGCTGCAGAAGACACAGCTTCTTTCTATTTTTCTAGACTGGCTGATCCCAGCATGCTCCAAATCCATGAAGGGAAATAGGAAATGATTTTCTTAGTCCCTGAATTGACCCGTGGGTCTGACAATCCTGCTAGGCTCGGCAGTTTCTCTGCTGGCTTGAGGAGCGCATGTTTATGCACCTGGGATCATGCAGCTTGAATTATTCTTTTAAACATTTTCATAGAGAGTGGCAGTGTAACAGAAATCACTAAACAAAATGTACATTGTGTGTGACATTTAGCAACGGGCCGGTTCACAGATTGTTAAGGGCTATTGAAAGTCACGCTTATGTTTTTCTTCTTTAACATTTTTCAAGGACAATTTGATTGCATTTCCCATAAAGGTTAATATAAACAATCTGCTCCCCTCATTTTTATGAGAAGCATTTAAAAGTAAAACGTCCTGCTGTTATTTCACTATTGCCTATGTTATTGATGGCTGAGGATTCCAAAATAGGTTCTGAATTTTTGCAGCTTTGCATATTTCTGGGAGACTTGCTCAAAAGTCGACTATCTCATTCTCCATCCACACCAGCATTGATAAAGACACAAGTTTCTTCAACATTTCTTTGAACATGGAAAAATGGGATTCATCCTCTGAACTTCAGCCACATGTAGGACAGACGTCACCTCTGACTTAGTTGTATAAATGCCCTCAACAGCCACTGAAGAAGCAGAGAAGCAACTCCAGGCATCAGTTTGGCTTATCTCTTGTAGGTGCCAATCATCTCCAACATAAGAGATTTGCCCTTTGGAAATGGCTCTCTTTCTCCACTGAAAATAGAGTCAGTCAAAGCAACTGACTCAGTCTGAGCCATCCCTGTCCCGTCCTGGTGTGCTCCCTGCCTCTGCCTTGCAGATGGCATCTGTAGGACCCCTCCACTGTCACCATCTCCCAGGGTGACCAGCTGGCTCAAACGCTTGCTCATGTACTCTGCACTTATTTATTAAAAAAAATAATAATAAAAGGAAAAAAAGGTGGAAATATCCCCTTCAAAGAGTAATTTGTGAATGCTAGTCATCACTGGTTTCAGGACAAGTTTGCAAGTCCACTGTTAAGTCTAGAAACACAGATAGGTTTTCCATCTCACCACTATCTCTGGTTGACCTTTCAGGTTAATATTGATACTCAGTTTATTTGGATGCTTTAGGCAGGAGCTTGGACTAGGTTATCTCTAGAGGTCCCTATGATTTTCACATAATTGAGTGACCTTGTAACATATTACCTACCCACCAGCCACTCAACACATACATCTGAATGTCCAAGTTGGATGTTATATTGCTTTTGTTATATTTAATTGTATGTGGGTTTTTTCATTTACAACTTTGAAAATAGAGCTCAGATAGATAAAAATATTCCCTCTCCTTAGTCACGTGTACAGCCTCTCCACTGCTTTCTCACCCATAGGAATAACCTGGACATGCTGCATTAGACTGTACTGCATTGTATTTTCAGAACACATTCAGGTCTATGTCCTCATTGTTGGCCAAACCAGGGGACTAGCCTGACAGCTAAAATATCTGATACTGAGGTCAGTAGCAAACCTGTCACCAACCTGAACGGGGCTAGGCTTTGGGGCATTTTTTTGTAGACATTTACCATAAAACTACCCACCTTTCTGCTGTAGTATCTCCCAGTTTCTGTCAGAAACATCTGCACACGGACATGGCAGTTGCTAGGACTGAAAAAGCTCATTAACCCAAGAGAGGTGCAGAGATTTCAGAGCAACACAAAATGATCCCTCCACAACATAACCTTTTAAGCTTTAGTTAATTCTAGCAAATTGCTCTATTTTAAAGCCAACGCTACTTTAAAACACTTGATTCATAAGGCATATATTTGTGACAGAGTCAGGACCTTTTCTTCTCGGGGCAGGTCAGGTCCAGGTTTTGCTTGCAGACCCATGTATGCCTTTCCTCACATTTACCTGTCCTTTACGTTCAAACAGATGCATACAGCACTTTCATTTGTATTTTCTGGGGCATATTTGATCTCACTACTGTGGCCACTGGTGCATAAAAAAAAATATTTTGCCAGATTCCATTAGATACTTCCTGGCTGCAGGCACTTGAATGCAATAGATCACTTTACATTTAAAATTACAGCATGTGCAGGAACGCGTGTGCACACTTATGTGGTAGGATGTCTGATTGTGTACTTAAAAGTGACCTGGCTTTAGGAAAAAATAGTGCTTGTGAAGCAAAAGAAAACAAAACAAAACAAAACAAAACAAAACAAAACAAAACAAAACAAAACAAAACCCACCTACTCACTACCACTGCATTAAAGGAGCTTTTACTACACGTCTCCAAGACAAAAACAAAATGTGATAAAAATCCAACCCCAAAAAATCCAGTGTTGTATTAGCCAGGCAAGTGGGAGCCAGAAGCACTCCTTGTGTACAAGGTGACTGATGGTGCCACGCCACACAAGCCTGTTGTGACAGATCCCACCACGACATCACAGCCTGACACAGGGGGTGGCAGCAGGGAGCACCCCATGTGCATGTGTGGGAGAATATGAAGGGAACGGTGGGGTTTGCAGCAAATCTTCATTGGGTGATAATACTGCTTTGGATCTTTCCCTGACGGGTCTGATTCTGAAATGTATTCACTCCAGTGTTGTCGGCAAATCTCTGGGCATAAGCTGTAAAGCACAGTTAGCGAAACAGCATGAGCCATTTCCCGTGTGCAACAAGCCCACCTTGCAGCTCAGCCTCCCGGTGGCATTTCTGCACGGGTTAGATGCTCACGGCTGGAGGGTGGGCTTTGGGTGGGCTTAGCCTCTGCCTCCAGTCTTCCTGCTGCCCCCTGCCCCAAGCTTCCCATCTCGCCTTCCTCATCCCTCCTCTGCGCAGCTGATACCTTGGTGGTGGGCGGAGGAGGAGGAGGAGGAGGAGGCTGTGGCGGCGGCGGCGGCAGCGGAGGAGTGCTTGGAGCAGGCATTCAGGCAATGGTGCAAGTGCATCTGGGAGCTGCTCTTCCTCCATGTGCCCCTGTATGCAAACATGTCCGTATAGAAATACATTTTACATACATACACACTTGACATGTAGGTGTGCACATAATGAAATCATTTGCTCTTAGGACCTCTGAGCATCTTTGGCAGTTGTTAGACAAAGTTCCCATTAAAACCTTTCTGTAAAGAATGCTCCAGGCCAGTCATTCAAGCCCTAAAATTTTCAGAAGTGTCTAATGGTTTCTGATGGCTCCAACATTTTGGTGTGTGATTTGAGACACATCGTAAGAATCTAGTTTTCCAAAGAGACCTGTTGGTGTTCTCTAATAATTAAGTTCCTAGAAGACGCAAACCCAAAAATTAACAATCATTTTCAAAAATATAACTCTCCATCATTTATAGAGCCTTCAAGTGGAGAAACAGAAGATCTTACTTCATGCTGAGATTATAGCCCACATACTGGTGAGAAACTCAAATACATCTTGGTAAACATTCCCTATACAAGCAACATTTTCCAGAGTCTTTCACTCACTGTATAAAAGCCCCACTACAAGACAGCTAACATATCTAAAATATACTTTCAGCTCTCCAAGACTTACTCACAAATCATCTGCTTGAAAAGAGCACTCTCCAAGTATACTTCACAAAGTTTTCCATTTTGCCCTCCCAGGCAGCCTAGCAACATCGCTGGCAATAAATAATGCTGCAAAGGAAATTCTGTGTCAGCTAGAAGGGTTAAAAAAAAGACCGAAGAAAATGTGCAAAAAAGTGTAATTTATTGCCCCTTAGCATCTGCTTTTATCTGTACCCTTTGGAGAGCAAATTAACAAGTCCTATGTATCTCCATATGTTTCTTTCTGTGGAGCATCATGGTTGTGAAGGTACATGTTCATTCAGTCCATAATAACATGTATGTTTGTTATACACTGGAGAATGTGAGGATTATATGCTGATGATACTTTTATAATATGATAAATCATTACAAGAAAAGAGCAATATTTTAAAAGCCATAAGAATTTTTTTTTCTTTTTTTTGTCTACAGAAAGCAGCCCAAATCCCAGTGTTTCATATATACTCTTCAGGTCATAAAAACAGCTGCGTTCAAAATGTAGATGATCCCCATATGCTTAATGAAACCACCCTTTGAAGGTCAGTAATGAATTTACATTGTTTTTTTAACAATAGTAAAATTAAATTTTAGTGTCAGAAACAAAATGAAAGTGACCTTTATTCTGAATATTTTTTTTCCCTTGGATATAGCGTGTGTATGTATGTACATATGTATATGAAAGATTTTGGCAGTTCAGCTGTAAATCCACTCAAATCTTTGAACTAAGTTTTCAATAAATATAGAGAATAGTAAAATCTGATCTGCATTTAGGGTGCAAAAAAACAGTATTGAAAATAACATATATTTCCCCTAAATTAATGGTGAATAAATTTAAGCCAAACAAAATTTCCAGTGTGACTTTTTTTTTTCTATAATTATTTTTGCTTTAACTTTAAAATGTAATACCGATATAATTTCTATACTAACAAGAGGGGAAAACAATAATATGTTTAACCAGGATTTTACATGCAATTCAATTGTCTTAAGTCAAGATCAAAGTATCGTTGAAACATGGCTATAAATTACTCTCATCCTATGGCAGAAGAAAATACATATCTGTATATTTAAATGTGGATTATATGTGCCAGAATCACAGCTCAGGATAGCTGGCAAAGTCAACAGGGTTGATGTCTGTTTGGGATCCACATCTGAACACAAAGTGTTGGGGGATCGTTTATGTGAGCCAGACACCAGCGACAATTGCAGAGATAACATTTTCCCAAATGCGGGGCCGGGGGAGG